>CAUYPK010031208.1:0-23249 GCA_963574355.1 Loris lydekkerianus
GTATATGTACACCATGGAATATTATTCAGCCTTAAAGAAAGGTGGAGACTTTACCTCTTTCATGTTTACATGGATGGAGCTGGAACATATTCTTCTTAGTAAAGTGTCTCAAGAATGGAAGAAAAAGTATCCAATGTACTCCGCCCTGCTATGAAACTAATTTATGGCTTTCACATGAAAGCTATAACACAGTTATAACCTAAGAATAGGGGGAAGAGGGAAAGGGAGGGGAGGGAGCGGGGAGGTGGGCAGAGGGACGGTGATTGGTGGTATTACTCCTGTGGTGCATCTTACAAGGGTATATGTCAAACTTAGTAAATGTAGAATGTAAATGTCTTAACACAATAACTAAGAAAATGCCAGGAAGGCTTTGTTAACAGTGTGATGAAAATGTGTCAAATGGTCTATAAAAGCAGTGTATGGTGCCCCGTGATCACATTAATGTACACAGGTATGATTTAATAAAAAAAGGAGAGAAATAGGATTACAAATTGTTTTTCTATTAACAGGAAGTCCCTTGGTTATCAATGACATAGAGCAGCTGTTCTCAATGCGTGGGTTGCGATCCCTTTGTAACAATGAAAATACATCGCGGCATTAGGAAGGTTGAGAACCACTGAGATAGAGTCTATAGGTTTGTTCTTAAGTTGAATTTGTATGTAAGTTGAGAAAGGTGCATTCACCTGCCAGTAATGGCCCCTTTTGCACACCATTTGTAAGCGTAAGTCATCCATCAGTCAGATGTTTATAACTTGGGGAGTTGCTGTAATAGACTCTGTTCGTAAGTGTGAGTTGTATGTAAGTTTGTTACTCGGGGACTGCCTATATTTTTATATTTTTGTATATGTTCAGATATTTTTTATAGTCCATTTAAAAAAGACATTTAAAGCTGGGTGTGGTGACTCATGTTTGTAATCCTAGTTTTCTGGGAGGCCAAAGTGGAAGGAGCACCTGAGGTCAGGAGTTTGTCTCTACAAAATACAAATAGAAAAATTAGCCAGGTGTGGTGGTTTGCACCTATAGTCCCAGCTACTCAGAAAGCTGAGGCAGGAGAATCTTTGAGCCCAGGAACCTGAGGTTGCAGAGAGCTATGATGATGCCAGTGCACTCTGGCCAGGTGACAGAGGAACACTGTCTCAAAAAACAACAAAACAAAAGACATTTAAAAAGAAATTAAAAATCTTAACAGGGAAGGTCTTTTCCTGGTGTGGAGTTTAGGAGATGAGAGGTTCCCTGTGGGTCAGATGTGAATGCTGTTAATAATTCTGTTAGAAAAGAAGGAAGAGGATCAGGATGCTCAGGCCTAAGCAAATAGCCACACAAGAAGCTTGAGATGTTATGACTGTGAACATCTGAAGGGAAGTCAGGGTTTGGGATGTCCCAAAGGCCAGGTCACAGCTGTCCAAAAGGGGTCAAGGTAGTCTTATGTATGCCCCACTCCCACACCTGCATCATTAGCTGTAGCTGTGTACTTGGTTGAATGGATCTCACCAGCCAGAAATCTGGAATGGTCCTTAACTGATTTCTGTCCTACCCTATTGATCTTCACCTGGGTCTTGTAAATGTTCCTAGGAAATATCTTCTACATCTGCCCTGCTCAACTTCAGGAAACCCTCATCTCCTGACCAGGGCTATTGGAAAGACTTCCACTTTGCCTTGTTTGAATTTGAGTTTACAACTTCAGCCAGACTGTTCTTGCTGAAATGAGAATCTTCCTGTTATGCCCTTGTTTAAACCCTCTTCAAGGCTCTCCATTGTGTTCAAAATGGAATACAAACTCAACCTGGTTTACAGAATCCTTCTCAATGTCATTCCAAACTTGTTCCCCAGCCTCATGTCTCCATTCTCTCATGTCACATATCCTTTGCACCTAAATGATCTCTGAAAGTGCCAGGTACTGTCATAGATACCAACACCCTCGATCCCACCACCCTTCTCTAGGAAATCCTGTGTCTAGGAAATCCTTCTCATCTTCCTGGAGTCAGCTGTCCATCATCTTCTATGAGGCAAAGTACATCTCTCCCTTCTCTGTGTTTTCTTAGAATGTGCCATGCCTCCATTCTCATTCAGCCCTCTGTCTCATTTGGCAAGGTGCAGATCACCTCTGTGAGAGCCTGAACTCCTGAGGCAGGCTCTGTCTTTTGCAGTCTCCAGCATAGTGCCTGGTGTGTGTGGTGGGCATTTCTAAGGGTTGAATGGATGAATGATGTTAAGGAGAGCAAGATCATAAAGAGGAATCTTCTAGCCAACAATAGGATTACATCTGATTTCCAGCACCAATTCATATCAGTTGCTAGTGGCTCTCCAAAATGCTTTGTTTTGAAGGATTCTAAGGTTGCTTTACACTGAGGAAGGAAGATTCAGGATGTTTCAGATATTTATTGCATTATAAGAAATCATCCCCAAAGATGTGGCCCAACCTTGGTCCTTTCCCCATAGTCTTGTGGTCTTAGCCCCTTGTTTTTTTGTTTTTTTGGTTTTTGGTTTTGGCCTTGTCATACTTAACACAATTTGAACCATTTCATTTATTTTTATGTCTGCTTCTTTTTAAGCCATTTAGTTGCTTTTATGGATGTTGTTTTGTGTGTGTGCATGTGTGAGTATGTGTTTGCTCGTGTGTGTGTGTGTGTGTGTGTGTAGAGAGAGAGAGAAAGTGGGGAGAGGGAGGGAGAGATAGATGATAGATAGATAGATAGATAGATAGATAGATAAATAGATAGATAGATGATAGGTAGGTAAATAGATAGATAGATTAGATAGTGGGGACTATAAATAATAAAACAAACAAGACCAAATGTTGACATTGGGACAACTTGGGTAAAAGGTACAAAAGCATCCTATATACTATTCTTATTCTTTCAACTTTTCCATAAATTTGAAATTATTTCCAAATAGAAAATAATTTTAAACATTTGAAAAAAATCTTAGAAATTATGAAATTGATGAATCAAATTATATCAATCCTGTTTAAAACCCTTTAGCAGCTTTCCAGTACTCTTAGAATATATTCCAAGCTGCTCTCTCCCACACCTACAAAATGCTACTCTACTATCCCTTACTACCAGCCCCACCCAATCTTGGTGGCTCTTCTTGCACAACCTGCCACAGTTGTCTACCATCTGTTCTGAACTCTTTCAGGCTTCAAGGCTTTTCTCAATGGAGGAGTGTAGGGTGTTGTTTTTACCTACCCAGAATCCACCTCCCCTCAGGTAAAAACCCTCCCCACTTTTTTTGTTTGTTTGTTTGTTTTTGAGACAGAGTCTATGTCACCCTTGGTAGAGTGCTGTGGCATCACAGCTCACAGCAACCTCAAACTTGTGGGCTTAAGCTATTCTCTTACCTCAGCCTCACAAGTAGCTGGGACTACAGGTGCCCGCCACAAGGCCTGGCTATTTTTTTGTCACAATTGTCATTGCTGTTTAGCTGGGCTGGGCTGGATTTGAACTCGCCACCCTCGGTGCATGTGGCCGGCACTGTAACCACGGTGCTATGGGCACCACCCCTCCCCATTTTTGGCTCTTGGAAGTGAGAGGGATCAAGCCCTACCTGGGCCCTCAATGCCAGGCAGGGGCTTGGACCTATGCCCTGGCCATGAGCATGACGAGGGTGTACTTGACAATGAAGCCAAGACACACTGCGAGGTGCAGGAAGGGCCACATCCTGATCACATTCTTTCAGGCTTTGACTTCAGCCATGTTGGAAATGAGATCTACCCCTGGACTTTCTGCTCACATAAGCCAAAAAGTACTTTGTTCTTGAATGTGCTGCTGCCTCTGCCTACAACACCTTTCGCCTCTCTCTTCACATAGCTAACTCTTTCTAGCCTTAGGTCTCAGTTTAAGTGAAATTCTCCCAGACGCTTTCATAAGCATCCTACTTAAAGGAGGTCTCCTATTCAAATCCATTTTTTACGCTTCTTAGCCCTTGTTTTTTGTTTGTTTGTTTTGTTTTGCCTTGTCATACTTAACACAATTTGGACCACTTCATTTATTTTTATGTCTGCTTCTTTTTAAATCATTTCCCCAACTTGAGTTAAAACAGAGATAATAAGGTGGTTTCAGGCTCCTTCAGAACCCCAGGGTTTGGGATGTTGCCTGATCACACAATAGACATTCACTATTTATTAAATAAACAAGCACATCTTGTTTCCTAGTTATACTAGGTCTTTGAATGTTGAAGCATCTACATTGTTTACGAGAGGAAAAAATATGAGTTGGCACAGGATGTTTAGACCTAGAGACTATTTCACTACATTATGTATCCATGAAGGAACATGTTTTATTGCAATTTTCTTTTTTGCCCACCCCAAATATCCTGCATGATGTCTTAGACTTAGCATTTGCACAATAATGCAAATTTTTGCTCCCAATTATAATGTTAGCTCAGTTATCTAAGGAGCCATGCAGTACCAAGCTGACAACAATATACCCAACGCTGTCAGTCTTCCTTTTAGAATTTACTGAGAGAATCCATCAGGTCCAGGTTGGCATCTGGAGAAGGAAATTTTCCAGGCAAGTGGCTTAGAGCATTGTAAATACTTATTTAATGACTCATAAGTCACTATTGCTAGGTAAATTTCTGAAAGGGAAGGAGGGAGAGAGAATCTAAAATCCTTAATCATCGAGCCCAGATGAACTCATATGCAACCTTGTTAGCTGAGATGATAGCTGAGCTTCCTACATTTGATGTTTCCAGGTGCCATGAAAAAAATTCTAATGATTGGTAAAAACTTTACATAGGCCTCTTCTCCTCTTCTTCCCATTCTCCTCAATCCCAATCTCCTCGTAAGACTGGCCACAGACATCGGTTGGGTAGGAAGGTCAAGTGCCTTCATGCTGAACTTCGAGCTTTCAGTCAGAACATTAGACACAAGCCCTTGGCTATCTTGGTCAAGACATGTAACCTCATCAGTATCTGTTTCTTCATCTCCAAAGGAAAAAGCAATCAAAACATCCACTCTATGTACCTCACAAACTGTTTTTATATATCTAACTATATGATACACCAATAAAAGTACTTTGCAAGTTGCACAAACATAAAAATTCAGTTACTAAACATAACCTGTTATTTTTATTACTGATATGAAACTGCTTGGATCATTTCAAAGTTCCCTAATTACTCTTATTTGCCACAAAGATGAAATATAATTATATAATTCTTATAGGCACCTAAGAACTTTTTAAAAATACTATATGATTCAACCTCCTATGAGAAACAATACTTTCATTAAAAAATATTTCACATTTTCATTAAATCTAAACAGAAATTCAGACTCTCCCCCCCAAAATTTAATGTTTGCTTAAAAAACATCATCTCTTAAAAATGTTATCATGAAGAGAATCATGAGAAAATAATATATGAGCTATCTGGACAGTGCAGTTTAGATTCTTCTTTTGAATACTCCAGGGATTAGACTGTTTCTATGGAACTCCATTATTCAATTCTAGGCTACAACCCAAATTATAGTTGTAGTTTGCAAAAGGCACTTAGAAGAAGATGTCTTCCCCAGCCTCCTAAGCAATCATAGCAGATGCAGGAAGAGAAGAATTTTAGGTGGGAAGGTGCTGAAAGGAATGAGCCTCTTGAGCATAGCTTGTCCCGTAGCCTCAGCAACTGGGGAAGAACCAGGAATGTGGGGCAGATGCCCCCCCACACACACACACACCAGGATATTACTTAGCCTTAAAAAAGAAGGAAATTCTTCCATTTCTGACAACATGGATGAACCTGAGGACATTACACTAAGTGCAGTGAGCCAGACACAGAAAGACAAATACTGAATGATCTCGAATCTCAGAGAGCAGCGAGTAGAACAGTGGCTGCCAGGACCTGGGCCAGGGGAAATGAGAAATGCGAGTCAACGTTTCAGGTAAGCAAGATGAGTAAGCACTGAGATCCATAGGGTACAGCCTGGTGACTGGAGTTAAAATATTAATATTGTGCACTTGAACTTTGCTAAGAAGGTAGATCTTAAGTGTCCTCATGATGCCAAAAAAAAGGGGGGGACAGCTGTGAGAGATGATGAACATGTTAACAAGTTTGATTGTGGTGATTATTTCACAATGTATAGGTAAATCAAAACATCAAGTCATGTACCTTAAAAGTACAAAATTTCTGTTTGTCAGTTATACTTCAGTAAAGTTGAAAGAAACAAAAAGAAAGAATCCCATTTCCATCCATGGGGAGCCTATTAGGGGTATAGATTAAGAACTGGGCTTTAGAGTTGCTTATTAACTGTGTGATATTGTGACATGGGCCATTTACTGAATCTCTCAGTACCTCACCTGAAAAAAAAATGGAGTTACTGAAACACTCTCTAAAGGATGCTGGGAAGATTTAATAAGGTGAAATGCATACAGAGTTAGCAGCATATCCGTTAGCAATAAGCTCAATAAACATCTGTTAGTCCCGATATTACTAATCATTGCAACACAAATCTGTTTTTTATTTTTTTAATTTAACTTTTTATTAAATCATAACTGTATACATTTATGGGGTACAATGTGATGATTTAATATACAACGTAGAATGCTTAAATCAAACTGATTAACATAACCATCACCTCACTTATTTTTTGTGGCAAGACATTTTTAATTTACTCTTAGTTATTTTGAAATATACCCTTGCATTGTGCACATTAGGTGAGATCCCACCAAATGCCTTCAACTCTCCCTCCCCCCACTTCTTGGGGATTATATTTGTGTTTTATCATTCATATGAATGTATAAGTGATTATATATTGATTTTTTAAATAGTATTGAGTACTTTGGGTACTTTCTTTCCCCATTCTTGAGATACTTTACTAAGAAAAATATGTTCCAATTCCATCTAGGTAAGGATAAAAGATGTAAAGTTGCCATCATAGTATTCCATGGTATATAGCTAAGGGAATTACAAATCTGTTTTTTATTTCCCTTTTAGACTTTAAGGACACAAAGCCTTAGTGAAGTAAGTTTACAATACAGTTAGGAAATGTTCAAGGGTTGTTCCTGAAATATCCTTTTTTGCCTGGAAATCTGTATACTCATCAATAACCCCAACTTTTAACCCTGACTTTAACCTGTTGGTATAAAAATCAAGCCAAAGTTCAATATAATCATTTATCAAAATGCTTTAACTCTCAAAGAAAATGTTCAGTTGCATTATTTGCTTCTCTTGTTATTAGATAGTAAATAATAACCATATAAACTATTAATCCTAGTGAAGACCAAGGAGCAATTTTTTTTTTTTGCTAGTATGTTTTAAGCTTCTGCAGTTTCACCTTTAAGTTACTTAAGAAGTCCAATGTCTCATTATAGGGAACCACTCCATTACGTCCTTACTCCCTGGCTAAGAGACTGAGGTCATTTTCTACCAATGTCCCCAAGGGTCTGAAATATTACTTTCTAGGCACAGGGGAGACTCCTTGAAAATAAATCCTTCTAATGCTCTTGTGTCACTCTCTCCCCTTGTGTCACATCCAATTATCCAGGCCAAAGAAGATTTATGATTAAAAGTTGCTTTGAAGATAAAGCCTAAAATTATTAATATCTTAATAAATTTTCAGAGTTACATTAAACTATAAAAATCTTTTATGTTTTCACTGTAAAAAGTCCATTTTCCCAGTTTCTTATTTTCTTATTTCTCATGGTTGTAAGAAATAAAAGGCCTGATATGATTTCAATAATTTACCAACATTGATTTTTATTAATTTTTAAAAATCATTCATCATCTGTCTATTGATGTTCTAGGCAATGTACAAGCTTTGGAATGTAAAATTAGATGAGAAATAGCCTTTGTGGAGTATATGATGTATACTCATATGATGATCCAGATATTCACAAATGATTGCAATATAATCTTATCAATCCTGAATAAAGACAGGTACCAAGAAGTAAGGACGCTGAGAAGGAGTTACACTGTTTTTCTGGAAGAGTTGGAAGAGATTTCACTAAGTAGTGAAGCAAGCAAATATTCATAATGAGTAGAAGATAGGTAGGAATTGGGAGATACCATTAATGATAAATTAAGTAATGGAGGTAATGTATAGAAAAGATTTACACTAATAATTGATGCATAGTAAGTGTCATGGAAGTGTTACCCGACAGTAGTGTCATTAGTATTACCATCACCATTGTGTAGGCCAGTGGTTCTCAACCTTCCTAATCTCACGGCTCTTTAATACAGTTCCTCAGGTTGTGGTGACCCCCAACCATAAAATTTGTGAAGTAGCAACAAAAATAATTTTATGGTTTTTCAAAACATGAAGAACCATAGAGTTGCAGCATTAGGAAGATTGAGAACCACTGGTGTAGACAATAGGCATCATTAGAGTGTTTATCAGCTCCAATCTCTCCTAGGTGGTGATGGTCTATGTCGATTTGTCACTGGTATCTTCATGTTACTTATCACTGCTGCCTTCACAGGTTCATTTCAAGTTCCAAAGTTCCTATATAATAAAAACCCAGCAACATAAAAATAAGGCATGAACAGTAATTACCTACTGTACTCAAGTCTAGCTTTGCCCAACTAAAATTTGGGCCATAGTAAAAAGTGTGAGTTAGGGAAGGAGAAAGAAAAGATTAATGTACTCAGCCTTACTATGAAACTAACCTAATTATAACTAATTAAACTAACCAATTATAACCTAAGAATATGGGGAAAGGGGAAAGGGAAGGGAGGGAAGGGGGAGGATGGGTGGAGGGAGGGTAATTGGTGGGACCACACCTACGGTGCATCTGACAAGGGTACATGTGAAACTTACTAAATGTAGAATATAAATGTCTTAACACAATAACTAAGAAAGTGCCAGGAAGGCTATGTTAACCAGTGTGATGAAAATGTGTCAAATGGTATATAAAACCAGCGTATGGTACCCCATGATTGCATTAATGTACACAGCCATGATTTAATAATAAATAATTTTTTTTTAAAGATTAAGGTTAAGCCATTTTATATGTAATTTATAATCTAAGGAACTAAAGAAATAGTCTCCAAACTTTCACTAGAACACTGTTAATGCACTTGGGAGTTTCATCCCAGGATATCTTACGGCCATTACAAGGGAATATCAGATAACAGCAGTCTATTGGTCTGCCTAGGATAAATTTTGCTCCAAAATCACCATGATCTCCCAATGGATTACCACAGAGCATGTCTGTCATGAGTCTCAGGGTTGCTCCTTCAAAGTGATGACTTGGTGACCCAGTCTAATTCCTCATTATAGCTATGCCATCTAAACCCATGGCTTCTAGGTCCCCACTTAGGGGGGAGAGAACTGGAGCATCACACACTTGTCAATAAATGCTTTCTGCTGGAAGTGACCCACAGCAGTTCTACTTCAACTTCTAACTCATGGAACCCAGCTAGGCATATGATCCTGTTTAATTATATGGATATTAGGAAATTTGTAGAAATACCTTGGTATTTGGTAAATAGTGTCTCTGTACAAAAAGTCACAAAGACTAAAGGGTGTGTGTGTGTGTGTGTGCGCGTGCACGCGCACATGTGTGTTATAGAAGGGGAGTTTGGGGAGAATGTGGTTGACATTTTTCCCTTATGAATGGCTTATGCTAGTTGGATTCACTCTTCTCAATAGACTGAAAAGTCATTGATTTGCTAAAAAATTACACTCCCTAACTCCCTAACACTTAGACCACAGCTGACAATAATAGGTATTGAATAAATAGATAAATTGGTAAATAGAATTGTTAGAGAAAACCAGTACAGTCTAGCCACACTGTTGCAAGGTGACACAGAAGTCTGCTACCAGAATTCCATTCCAGTGATTAAGGATTTCATTATTAGAAATTCAGATAAATTCATTTTGACATCTGAGGGAACAGCAATCACCCTGTCTTATTGTTTACAGAAGCAAGCCAGTGCTGCATGTTTCCACACCACCCACGAAGTATCAAACACTTCACTTTTCATTTTACTTGCACAAGAGTCATTCTTGACTTTCTTACATGTCCCACTAGAAAGTATATTCTTTTTGCACTAGAGATGATTTCTGAGGAAAGAAGAAATATTGCTTATATTATTTCTTTTACATATTATTACCTCGCTTTATTTTTCCCTGCTTAAATATTTCCTGTGTGATGTTCTTTTTTGACGTTATTTAATTTCTTATTTCTCCACTGGAGAAAAACTTGAGAGCCACTGTCCTTCCCCATGTCTTCACCTTTTTTACTGTTTAGATCTTGTAATTGATGTCACTGTGGGTAAATACACCTTTATAACTTTTAAATAGCACTTAAATTGCCAAAGAAAAATAATCCTCTTATTTCCAGGAAGGACCTGCATCTTGCCCAACTTCAATTCCTGGAATATAATATTTATTCAAATAAGCCCAAATTCTAATTCTCCAAAATCTCTAGAAGTAGTACCCAACAGGGGATCCTGAAAAATCATGATTAATGTAAATAAAGTCCAAGCATTATTCTGATCTATAATTCATTACATTATATTCCCAGAGGGGTCGCCATCACTTCCATTAAAAAGAACATATGATTTAAAGTCATGACACAAATAGATGTATTGATTTCAAAATTCCATCAAAGCATTTATCTTAGAAACATAATCAATAGAGCTGCTTGGTGAACAGCTCAGTCTAATAAAATCTGTATATTGCAATTAATCAGGTCTTGTAATGTCACTTTTCACCAATAGTAAAGAAATCTCGGAAACTTACAAAGCTTGAGTGTTCTGTGCAGAATGCCGTGGAGCCAGGGCCTTCTACACAGGCAGCTATTAAACACACTATCAGAACAAACTAGTGTACAGTGATCAGGCATGAGGCATGTTTAATGTCTTGGCTGCAAACAGCAAAGTATCAACATTTTAAAATGATTTGCTTTGAAAAAGATATTCAAAGAGGGACTTCAAGCATGTCCATACCTCTTCCTTACTCACTTCAGCCCTGCGAAAACTGTCTAAGCACAGCTTATCCTGAACAGCCATGGTGCAGTATAATGTGAACAGTTGTAGCAGCATCCACTATGAAATTTTGTAAATGCTGAGAATTTCTTCAACATCTGGATACTGTCACATAAATCTATCACATAGGTATCACAACAGAGAAAAGATTTAATCATTGTTCCATGTAAGGCTTGCTAAAATATTCCTAATACTCACTTTCTGCCACATTTGTTCTAAAGCAAATAGGATTTTTCCCTTGGCTATACACACTTCAGTAGCATAAAGTTTTCATACACAGCAGCTTAATAATTCACATCTAAAATGTCAAGTTAATAATTTAGTAGTGTTTCTCTCTCCTCTACTGAAACCACTTTTAAAAATAATTTCATTTCTTTCCATAATAGCACACTCCATTCACCCCCATAAGATGAAATAATCCAATACTCTCCACCAATAAAACAAACATCCAGCAACCACTTAAAACAGCAAACAGAAAAATAGACAGCATTTCATCTCAAATACATCAGTCAAATAACATCAAAAAAAATCCCAAATGCCCATATGTGATTATGGTGTATCAGTATAGAATTGAAACCATAATGACATTATGGAAATATACTGACATAAATAACGCATTTCTTATTAAGTACAGCACTTACTCAGATGCAGAAGTTCCAGGAATTCAAAGGGCTTACCTTAAAAAGAAAAAAAAGACAAAACCCATAGCGATACTCCTTTAACCAATAATAAACTTTCAAAGACTTCTAATATTATGCAATCTCCCTTAGCCAGCTCCAATAACTGACAAATACAGTTTGACCATATATTTAAAATACTATTCTCTATATTTTCACAGCAACATACTTCCAGTGGGCAGATCAGATAAAATGGCTAATTTGATATGCAATATATGACCACATAGCTCATGTGTATTTCTGTAATAAGCACCAAACTGCTTTTGATGAGTCTGTGTGTTAAAAATAAAAAATTAGGTAATTTTAAACTATCCTAAAGAAAGATAGATTCTAGACATAAATATCCTACAGAAAGTATTTTAATAAAATCCAGTTGAAAAATAAAAAGTACTCCCAACACATCTGAAACCATTTTTATCTTCTATTCTGTAAATGGAAGACAGATAAACCAAAGTAAAATTTATTTGATTTGAAATATAGACCACTTCCAAGCAGAGTAGTCAACCGGAGTGAATTCTTTATTCCTCAAAGAATATGTGTTTATAATGTCAAACTTTTCCGGAATCCTTTAAGGCTTATTACTTGAGTGTTTTCTCACAACTTTGAGAGAAAAATATTGAATTATAAAGAACGCTGAAGGATTATTAAAAACAGCTTTAGAAAAGTGAGTTAATAAAGATGTTAAGTGAAAAATTCACCCCAAATCCTTTCCATCTGGCAAAATATACTCTTAAATTCATCTTAATCATCTTTGTGGAGTTAGTAGATGATCTCAAACACTTCTTCAATTTGGTCTGCTCCCTGTCCTTCCACTCCTTCCCTCAAATTTTCTTCATCTGATTATTGTCTTATCTCGTTCCTTCCGGTCTAAGATGGGAAGGTCCCCTATCTCCTGTATTTTGAACCCCAACCTTTTTATAGTTTCTGACCTTCCTCCATCAGTTAGAATAATGAACGTTAATTGTATAGGTTCATATGCATTCTGCTCTTTATTTTTATTAAATCTTTTTTTTCCTCTCTTAATTAAAGTACAGTCAATTCTTGTTACTCACCATAGTTGTATTCTATAAAGTTACCTCAAACATTATTCAGCAAATACTGAACCATTTCTCCCAGCAGGAACACAGGGATAGGTTTTCAGTGAGCTTCTGATCACAACCTTTTCATGTGTGCTCTTGTTTAAAGACACCTTGTTCAATGTTCTGCTGATTCATTAGCTCCGAACTCACAGCCGATAGCACTGTGAATAATGCCTGAACAAACTTTATCTAACACACGTGCTTCCTCTGGAAAGCATACCACACCTTCTTGTACTCAAGAACGTGAAATAGCACTTTAGCACTACGCTTGGCGCCATTTTAAACAGCAAAATTACCAACAAAAAATGCAAAAACGATGTCACTGACATCGGGATACTTGTTCACAGTAGGGGAGATGAAGCAAGAAGCAGACTTTGTTCGCTCAGCTGGGAACGTGCACAGGTGGTGACGCCGATTTTCTGCCACCCTGTGCGCATCCGTGAATGACCGCGCAAACACCGCAGTACGGATTTGGGGGTTACAAATAAATTCGAAAGCAGAGAACCTAGGTATAATGAGGAGCGATTGGAATACGTGTTTGTGATAAAGCCACTGTGTAGCTAAGGGTCTTACTCCTAGTTTCTGGTTCTGATCAATAATGTTTGGTAATTCCTTATGTTGGGAAAGGAAGTGAGTTTACAAGAAGTTGAGGTCCATGTAAGCAGACAGGAATCACAGTGATATTTGGGTTACTACTCTTTTTTTTTTTTTTTTGTAGAGACAAAGTCTCACTTTATAGCCCTCAGGAGAGTGCCTTGGCGTCACTCAGCTCACAGCAACCTCCAACTCCTGGTCTTAGGCGATTCTCTGGCCTCAGCCTCCTAAGTAGCAGGAACTACAGGCGCCCGCCACAAGGCCCAGCTATTTTTCTGTTGCAGTTCGGCCTGGGGCCGGGTTTGAACCATCCATCCTCAGGATATGGGGCCGGTGCTCTACTCACTGAGCCGCAGGTGCCGCCCAGTTACTAAACTTAATGTAATTCCATCCACGGGCTGAAGTCTAGAAAATCTGGTTTTATAAAGAAAAAGATAAACAAAACTTATCTCTGATTCTCTTCTATCACTTTTCTATATGTTTTTGCCAAGAATCGTCCAATACATATATAAAATTCGGGCTTGTGTTTTTGTTATATCTCTAAAATTTTGCCAGTTGTGTTCTCATAGTTGATCAGAGGCTGCTCCAATCAACTAAGTGATGGTGTGAAAAGCGGACTCAGTAATGGGGCCAGGCCTTGCAGGAACTCAAATTCAGCCCTGTAACCCTACCAAGGCCCTACCAAGACTAGAACGTAAATATAATAAGAACAAGAATGTCTTCCAGATTCATAGACACTAACAAATACCTTGTTGCCCTCTCAGTGGCAGAAATGCATTATTCTAATTCCTGGGCACCATCATTTGACTCAGCTACTCACTGTCTGGGGATTTTTCATATTCTACTTTCACAGCTCAACTGAGAAACTCTTTCACTCTGCCCTTTGCTCAGCCTCTTAACAGAAATACTATGATTGCCTATTAACACTTCCATCCTGTTAGACAGAATTTTTACTCCATGGCATTTTATAGGCCACTAGCAAATTGACACATTCCATTGGCTGCTCTCTAGATCCGATCTCCTCTCAGTGTAGCGGGGCCACGTAATTCAAGCCTATAACCCAGGCATGGTGTGCAGAAGCCACACCAGAAAAATATTTGTGCACCTTAAGAGTCTAAAGAAAAAGGCAGTTTAAACCACAATAAGTAGAAGTAATAAAATAACAAAGATAAAAGCAAAAATCAGTGAAATAAAAAAATAGACATCAGAGAAAAGTTCTTAAACCAAAACCTTTGAAGAACCTTTGAGTTCTTTGAAGAAATAAATAATGTTGATAAACTTCCACCTATGATGTTCAAAAATGTTTAAAAAACAAAAGACACAGATTACCAACATCGGAAATAAAGAAATGGATATTTTATTATCATGTTTTCAGTATTTGTAGGATGTATATTGTGGAAAATATTGTGAATACTTTATACTAATAAATTTGACATTTGAAGAAATGACAAAATCTTTAAAACATGGAAATTGCCAAAAGTGAGTCAGAAGTAGAAGATCTTAATAGCACTATATCCTCTTAAATAAATTAATTTTTAATTAAGAATCCATCACCTAGAAATCTCTAGGCCCAAATGGCTTCATTGCTGAATTCTATAAAACACACAAGGAAAAAAACCAATACCATTCTGCAGAAACTATTTCAGAATTTCTCTAACTCAAATTAAGAAGACAATTTTCTCTAAATTAATTTATAGAATCAACACAATCTAAATCAAAATTCTAGCAGACTTTTTAAAAATAAAGTAATAAGCTGATTTTAATTTCATGTAAACATACAAAGGATACACAGGAGCCAAAACAATTCTGAAAAAGAACATAGTTGGAATACATACACCACCTCATGTCAAGATTTACTATAAAGCTACGGTAATTAAGACAGGGAAGTATAAGAGAAAGATAAATAGAACAAAATGGAAAGTTCAGAAATAGACTTATGCATATGTGATGAATTTATTTTCAACAAAGGTGCCAACATAGTTTAATAGGAAAAAAGATAATCTTTTCAAAAATGGTACAAGAACAATTAGATATCCATGTTTTTTTTTAAAAAAAACCTTACTTTACATCTTACATAAAAATTAAAATAGAATATTGTCCTAAATATAAAACTAAACCTATATAACTTCTAGAAGAAAAACTAAGAGATTTTCTCCACAACCTTGGGATAAGCAGTGATTCTCAAAAACAGATATAAAAACTATAAAATGTTTCTTTTTTTCTTTTATTTTTTATTTTTGTAGAGACAGAGTCTCACTATGTTGCTCTAGGTAAAGTGCCATGGCGTCATAGCTCACAGCAACCTCCAGCTGTTGAGCTTAGACAATTCTCTTGCCTTAGCCTCCTGAGTAGCGGGGACTACAGGTTCCCACCACAACACCCAGCTATTTTTTTGTTGCAGGTTGGCCGGGGCTGGGTTTGAACCTACCACCCTCCTTATGTGGGGCTGGCGCCCTACTCACTGAGCCATAGGCAATTAATATGAGAGTGCCAACAATTAGGTTCCGATGTTTGCATTTGTTAGGTAAAGTCCCTGCTACATAGTTGTCTCCTGTGCCCAGAAGGTGTGGCATCTACCCTTATGTGGGGCCCGTTGGGTGGGAGCACAAGAATACAGTTCCCTTCTCCCCTTCCCCCTCTCCTTAAGAGTTATTAAGTAATCACACTAAAAACGTAAAATGTATACACTTAGAGAGATACCATTAATAATACGATTAAGTAGTCAAAGGATACACATCAACCAGAACCCTCATATTTTGTTAGTAGGAATGTTAAAAGTGTATAACCATTTTGGAGAACAGTTTGGTAGTTTCTCATATATGGCTCACCATATGACTCTGTGAACTAGCAATTCTGTTCCTATCTATTTGCCCAAGAAAAATTAAATATGCCCACACAAGTCTTCTAAGTAAATGTTTCTGGCAGCTTTATTCACAATAGCCAAAAACCGAAAATATCTAAATGTCCACCAACTGGTGAGTAAATGAGCAAATTATGGTATATTCATGCCCTGAAATGATAAAAAGGCATAATCCTGGACCATTACGTCGAGCCAGACACTAAGAGCACACACTGTACCATGTAAAATTCTAGAGAAGACAAATCTATGGTGACAGAAAGCATTTCAGTAATTGCCTGTGGCCAGTGGGAGGAGGAGAATAAACGAGGGAGGGAACAGGGCAATCTTAGGGGTGGTGTAAATGTTTATGTCTTGACCAGGGTGACAGTCACATACTTAAAATGGGTGCATTTTATTGTATGTAAATTATATCTGAATAAAAATGGTTTAAAGAAAGTAAAAGTGGGGAAGAACTCCTTGAATGGGGCTTTGGGTACGACAAGCATTTTGAGGTTGGCCAATCTATCCAGCATAAAAGCTCAACAGATTTCACTCAAAAATCCTTACAGCAGTCAAGGAAAATTTTCCAATGTTCAATATTTAAGAAATTACTAATATTTTGGTATTAAAATTGCACAAATCTCTGTTCCTTTTTTATTAAATACCTAATATACAATTCTAACTGTGGAATTTAAATGATAGAAAAGTATTTAAAGCTTTTAGAACTAGCATAGCATTCTAGAAATAAAATTTAAAGGATGTAGTATGTACATTTTTTAAGATTTTAAAATTTCTTATTTACCTTTTAGGATGTAAGAGATTGAAGTTATTCTCTGTTTTTAATCTCTTCATATCTACTAGGTTCTTCTGATCAATTTATCAAAATCTTCAACTCTCTTACAGTAAAAAAATTAAAAAAAAAAAAAAAAAAAAAAAAACCTGTTTCCCCCTGGATTCACTGGCCTCTTAATGATCTTCTGTTCACAAATAAGATTCCTCAAAAGAGTAGTTCATGCCCATCAGCCCTACTTTCCTATCCTCCGTTTATAGTTCATGACAATCTGGTATCTGTCACCACAATGTGCCCTCACTTAATCAACAAAACTTTGCTACTTGTTGAACTCAAAGACTGTGTTTCCATTAACTTTCTTGGGTTCTGTGCAGCACGTGGCCCCCTCAGTCATTCCTTCCCCTTGCAGCTGTCTCCTCTTTTCCCTTCCATAGTAGCATTTTCTCAGCTTTGCCTCCACCCTCTGACTCCCCTCCTCACTCTCCCTGCAGGCTCCTCTGCCCCCACCACCCTTTAGATGCTGGCTTTCCTTGGGGTTCTAACCATAGCCCCTCTTCCTTTTTACCTACCTGTACTTCTCATACTGTGAACACGCAGGATAAATATGAATAATTTATCAAAAATTTTTATCTAGTAATTAAAATATTATTTTTAGATTAAAATAAGCATGGATGTTGCATAAAAAATGCAAACTTTGAATGAAGAAACCTAGAAGTCCGCCCACGTGTGGATATCCACATCCTATCACCCATGAAGTTCGGACAATTCCAACTCCTTACAACCCCTCAGATTCTTTTTTCTCCACACGTCTGTATTGCTGTCATTTATCACCTACCCTACTGCAGTTATCTTCTACCTTAACAATCACTCTCCAATTTTTCCCTACCATGATCTTCCACACTTTGACCAGAAGGGCCTTTATTTAAACCTGTTTCTATCCTACCTGAAAAGCTCAGACAGCCCCATCTCCTACAGACTAAAGTCCAAACCCTACAAGTCTGATCTGTCCACTTATTGCTCCTGCCTCATTTCCTACCACTTCATTCATTTCACAGGAGTGGCAGCATCTTACCTCCAAGCAGCTGCCCGGTTTGAGAGTTGTGGAGGCACACTGTCTTCTCCACACCCACAGATAACGGGGGGATCAGAGCAGCTCACGTTCCTCCTCCATCTTCCAACCCCAGACCTGCAGGAAAACTAACAACATATCTCAGTGGAGAGAATAAAGTCCAATAGAGGAGATTTACAAAGGTCCTTATTTAAAATCATGAAAATAAAAGGGAGCTTAAAGTGTATGCAGTCCAAATCCTATGTTCTATAGTCAAGAAAGAACAGTAAGAGGCTTGTGCAAGGTAAGGTAGATTCCAACATTAGGAAAAATTCCCTAGCAAAATTATTGTTCTCACTTTCCCATAAGGCATTTGTAGAAAAGTGCCTGTTAGGGAAGCGGCAAACAAGTCCAGTTTGACATAATCTGTGTCTGTCTTTGCCAAATGAAGTAACTATCTGAGTACTTGCTACCACAACTAGATTTGGCCTCCATTGTCCAGGTAATTAGAGCCTTGTTTTTGCTTGAAATCATCTTCAGGAGTCCTCAAACTGCAGCTCACAGGCCACATGAGGTGGTGTGATTGTATTTTTCCTGTTTTGTTTTTTTACTTCAAAATAAGATATGTGCAGTGTGCATAGGAATTTTTTCATAGTTTTTTTTTTAACTATAGTCCAGCTCCCCAACAATCTGAGGGACAGTGAACTGGCCTCCTGTTTAAAAAGTTTGAGGACGCCTGATCTAAATGATTGTCCTAATTCCTTACTTCACTCTAATACATGGGCTTCGCTATAAAGTGTAAATTTCAAATGCTACAACTTTGAGACAGATACCTCCTTCTTTAGAGACTATTAAAATTTCTAGGGACCAGGTGTGGTGGCTCATGCCTGTAATCCTAGCACTCTGGGAGGCCAAGGCAGGTAGATTGTCTGAGCTTGAGAATTCGAGACCAGCCTATGCAAGAGCAAAACTCCATCTCTAGAAACACAGCCCCAGCTGCTTGGGAGGCTGAGGCAAGAGAATCGCTTGAGCCCAAGAGTTTGAGGTTGCTGTGATCAATGATGCCACAGCGCTCTACCAAGGGCAACAAAGTGAGAGACCCTGCCTCAAAAAAATAAAAATAAAATAAAATTCAAATTATTATTTTAATAAGAAGCCTTCAGAGGCTAATGAGGTGGCAGATGGGGGCAAAGATGTCTGAAAAAGAAATATTAAAAAGTAACAGACTTGTCAGCAAACTAAACCTAAAAAACCTTCTATGAAATCTGCAACTTGACTATGAAGGGTAATTCTAACTTTCTGAACTAACAGCTCTCAGGAAGCTTACTTGCCTGCTCTTATTATCTTAACACATCAGGAAATTTTCCAAAACTGCCATGCAGGTCATTTATTCATTCTGTTACCTATAGCAAAGAATGATGTGCCTACAAGAAAACCTTGGGAAAACCTCATTATCACTCTTCTGTCACCTCTCCAAACATCCAGAACAAGTTATAGTCTCTCTTATTGTTCATGTTATTTGATAAAAGCAGTGGCTCATTTTAAATAGTTCAGAGCATCATCCCTTCATCTCTGAGATGGTTGGGACACTGTGCCTCTGACCTCCCCATTCAGGACTGTATAATTTAATAATAAAGATCGTAAATGTTTAGTGTCTTTTCATCTGAAATAAATGCCTTGAGGGATTTCATTTATTTTTATTTCACTTCTGAAACATTTCAAGTCTACAAACACAGAATAGAAAAATAATCCTCCCATATCCCTACCACCAAGAATATGTTACTTCTGCCACATTTGCTTTGACCTCTACCTACAGAGCCAATTATCTAACTAGCCCTCTCTCTCCTGTTTCCCCTTCTGCAAAAGTAGATCACCATTATAAAGACTACGTATCATTTCCATGAGGAAGAAGAGAAACTGGAAAAGGAGAAGAGCCAGGAGAGGTGTTTTAGTATGTTACAAATTTGTTATAATGAATACATTATTTTATTTGTGATAAGAAAAAAAGTAAAAATTAAAACTACAAGGCCAAGTGTCTATAATCCCAATACTTTGCATGGCTGAGGCAGAAGGAATACTTCAGGCCAACAGGTTGAGACCAGTCTGGGCAACATACTAAGACCTTGTCTCCTAAAAAAGCAACAAAATTTATGGGGCATACCTGTAGTCCTAGCTACTCAAGAGGCTGAGACAAGAGGATTGTGTGAGCCCAGGAGTTTGGACTGTAGTGAGCTATGATGATGCCACTGCACTCCAACCTGGGTGACAGAGCTACAGAGCTAGACCCTGTTTCTAAAACTAAAAAAATTAAAATTAAACTACAATGTTATCTTCTTATTTCAATATTTCAAGGAGAACAGATGGAGAATATTATTGAATGATCACATTGTACCACTGTTTGGGGACATATGTGTAGATAGACCCGATTTGCTCTGCAGAGGCAGGAAGTATACAATCGGGGCCACTCCCACTGTCTAGGAAAGTGTCCTTCCCCCCGTGGGCAACGGGTAAGGCCTGCACGTTCCCTTGGTTCTCTCTGCCTGCAGGTGAGTCAACTCTTGATCTCACTGACATGCTAAAGCATCCATCAGTCTACATTGCTAAAATGTGTTAAGGGCCATTACTCCTTTAGCAAAGTAGGGGGCCATCAGCAACCTGGTAAAAGCAGTTTTTAAAAATTGGAGGAAAAGGAGAAAAGGAGCTGTGAGGACTCAAGCATCGGCTGGAGGGATTTCATTGCTAGAATACAGCCAGGCTCCACAACATGCAGATATCCTCTAGAATTTGGAAAAGAACCATCAAAGCCAAGTGATACACATCCGGTGTAATGGTGATGCGGTGGAGCTTCAGGTGATATTTGCAGGCAGAAGAAGTCAACTGTCAAGGAATCAGACTTTGAGTACATGGACCAGTTTAAGGAATCTTTGCTTTATTTATCAACCACAACAGAAAATGAAAAGTATCATGGTACACATAAAACATTCTTCCAGTCATGACAGAAGGGAAAACCATAATTCACATCAGGGGACCTCCTCTCCAGAAGACAGATATGTAGAACAAGAAAGATCCCCATGGGATAGAGATTACTTTGATTATAGCAGGTCAGACCATGAGCATTTGAGAAGAGGACATCCTCAGGATGGTAGCATGGAGTCATGAAATAGAGACCTAGAAACACATAGAGAAAGAGAAAGAAATGTGGATCAGAAAAGGTCGTGGAAATCTCCATCTCCTGGGAGAAGCCCAGAACCCAGAGTTCCTCTGTTCGGGATGAACCTCCTGCAAAGAAGAGAAAAGATGAGCCGGATCCTCTCCTGACTCGCGCTGGTGGAGCATACATTCCCCCTGCAAAGCTCAGGATGATACGAGAACATATTACAGATAAAAACAGCTCAGCATACCAGAGGATGAGCTGGGAGGCCCTAAAGAAGTTGATCAATGGTCTTACCAACAAAGTTAACATTTCTAATCTAAGGTTTATTATTCAAGAGCTTTTTCAAGAAATATGTAGTTTGAGGAAGAGGTCTGCTGTCAAGATCTATTTTACAAGCACAACCTGCATCTGCAATATTCACCCATGTTTATGCAGCACTAGTGGCAATTATCAACTCAAAATTTCCACAGATTGGCGAATTAATCCTCAGAAGTTAATTCTTAATTTTTGAAAAGGATATTGAAGAAATGAGAATCAACTTTACCTGACTGCTTTAAAATTTGTGGCACATATTATTAACCAAAATGTGGCACATGAGGTGTTATGCTTAGAGATGCTCACTTTGCTCCTGGCAAGACCAACAGATGATAGTGTTGAAGTAGCTATTGGTTTTCTCAAGGACTGTGGCCTGAAATTAACACAAGTATCACCAAGAGGAAACAATGCTATATTTGAATGCCTTTGAAACATTCTGCGTGGGTATAAAATCAATAAAAGACTTCAATATATGATTGAAGTGATGTTCGCTGTAAGGAAGGATGGATTCAAGGACCACCCGGTTATCCTAGAAGGACTTGACTTAGTGGAGGAAGATGATCAGTTCACCCATATGCTCCCTTTGGAGGATGACTACAATCCAGAAGATGTTCTTAGTAAGTTGGGGTGGGTTGGGGGACAGGAAGAGGGGCACCAACAGATGTAAACAGAAAATAAACACTTAACTTTTAATTTTTTTTTTAAGATGTTTTCAGGATGGATCCTAATTTTATGGAGAATGAAGAGAAGTACAAAACTATTAAGAAGGGTATGTAAAATTTTATAAAATAATTTATTTTGGAAAAGTAGGAACAATTTAGGTAGTTATATAATACTGGTGAAAGGGAAATATTTATATATCACTGATCCCCACCCAGTGAAATCTCTGTTCTTCTGATGTCATTCTCTTCACTCTTTCCCCATGAATTATTTTTTTCCTAATACTTGGCCATGGTATTGCTTCATTCTAAATTATTATCTCATTGTACTTCTCTTTTCCTTTATTTAAAGTATGCAATCCATAAGTCTCATCCCTCTTAAGAAATCTTCACAGATTACTAGTAGCCTTTGTTTAACTTATCTACCACACACAGCATATGCTACCCAGTTTAATATAATTGATTAGGTGGTATAATTTATTGTAAGATGCTATACTTTAATATTCCTTTAGGTCAGGTAGACATCCTTCTGATAAGATTTACACTATTGGTGTCTGATAAATTGATAATTAATTATTATCACTTTTACATCAGTAGTATAAGTACCTTCACTAGATTTTGGATTTTATTTTGCCTTTGACATTAGTAGCTAAGATACCTGTAAAAGATGCTTATTTTATGCAATAGTAAATGTTAACTTAATCAATGGAAGAATAAGTAAAATACAGTGCTTTGTATTGCCATACTCAGTGATGGCTGTTATATTATAATTTTCACATTATTGTTTTTTTTCTTAAAGCTAGTATTTGGGCAAACTTAATGGTTTTATGAGTTTATTTCCCTTGAGTTGTGATTTTGCCTGAGAAGTGTTTACTGCTCTGGAAGCTCCTGGGAGGAGAAAGCAGAGGCCTAGATTCTCCCTTTGCCTGTATTCTATGCTTCAGTCATGCTTAGAAGGAGAAGGTAAAGGTAGAAGTCTTCCATTTCTATACATTACCCTAAAAATCTGGTACTTCTAAGATGCTAATTTCCTAAGAGCTTTCCACTGCAACTGGCCAGATTCCTTAGACCCATTTTGCCTTCTTTTCTCAAGAACCCTTTTTTTTTTTTTTTTTTTTTTTTTTTTTTTTTTTTTTTTGTTTTTTTTGGCGGGGCTGGGTGTTGTTGTGCGCCTACC
>CAUYPK010031209.1:0-50228 GCA_963574355.1 Loris lydekkerianus
GATCCCTAAAAACCTTCGGTCACGTCATTTTGAAGGGGAATGTAGCTAAAAAAAAAACAATAACTAAATTACACCCATCACCTCTGAAAAGTAGCCTCAATAACAAAAAAAAAAAAAAAAAAAAAAAAAAAAAAAAAAAAATTATTTGTATTGATGATGTATCCACATTTCATATTGAAGTAAACTGTGAAGCTAATGCTAATAAGACATCTTTATACTTTCAGGTCATTAGGAAATATTATTTCCTTTTTTTTTTTTTTAACATGATGAATACTACAGCAGAAACATAATTAAATAGCCTCTGAACACTTGAAAAGATTAATGCATCTCTCTTTTTAAAATAGATAACCAGGAGAATTAGTTAAATATTTCTGATCTAGTATTTGATAGTGATATTAATACAATGTAATAGTTACCCCTGTTTTCTCTTTTTCTTCCCTAAAAACGAAAACATTGCTACTGGCATCAAATGAGCTCCAGCTAGAGAGGCTGTGAGCTTGATACGCTGTCTCTTTTCTTTCCCCTCGGTCCCCCCCCCCTCCCAAACCTACATTTCTTGGCATCTTTCCGCTGTTTGTTGGAGTTCTGACTCTGACGTAAAGGACTCACAGTGAGTGACCCCGTGGCAAACCTGTAAAACATTATACAACATGAATAAGAACTTTCTTATTAGATCTGCAGCTGGCTGGGTGCAGATATATGGCAGCGAGGATGTTTTGGAAGAAAGGCATTGCTTGACAAAGAACCCAGTCTCTTAATAAAGGTTTACACTGGCACTCCGTGGTGTTTATAATACCCAATGCCAGGGGCAAAACTTTTTTCCCCCTTATATTGTTATTTTACTGTTTAAACCCCATCATTTTATATGTTGAGGTGGCTAAAATGTAGAAGCAGACATTTTATGTGTCTGTATAACTTTAAAAGGAAAAAAAAAAAAAGCCAAATCTATAAGGTTTTCTCAGGCTCTGGCTGCTCAGGGCAAGTGCTAGGTTCTCTGGGGGCCCAGACTCCCATCAAAAGGGAGAAAGCTTGTGAGAAGGGACTCAGTCCTTTGGAGGATTTAACGTCTTGATCAAAGGATACATTAGCTTCGCAATGCCCTCACAACTTTAATAGTTTCTTTTGGTCATTGTTGTTTTTAGCAGGAGTAGTATTTCTCTGTTGTTAAAAATTTAGGCTAGGAACAATTGGCAACTAGGAGGTTGTCATGTTGATTTACATCTGATTTGCTATTTCTCAGTTTTTTTCAATGCCATCCTGCTTTCATTTCATTCCCTTTCAGAAAGCCCAGCTACTGGCATTATGAAGAACAGAGGTGCACTTGTGATCTACACTTGCATTCTGGCATTGAATAATATATTGTGAAATGTTCTGGGGCTGGCAGTTGGGTCCTTGCCGCAGGAGGAATGATGACATGTTGAATCAGAGGCATGGAAACAGATAAGTTAAATCTAGTGGCTAGCTAGATTTAGGTAAATGAATGAAAGCTTCTGCTTCCATAGAGATTGACTCTCTCTCCTTTATTGTGGGTTCTTTGCAACCTAGATGATGCTTATAACATTCAAAATCTTTTGACATGGTGATTATCTTCCTAGTTTTGTTGCCTCTATAATAATTAAGTGATGTTATTGCTAAATAAGGTATGCTTCTTGAGGGTGGTGCCTGTGGCTCACTGAGTAGGGTGTCAGCCCCACATACCGAGGGTGGCGGGTTCAAAACCGGCTCCGACCAAAGTGCAACAAAAAAATAGGGCGTTGTGGTGGGCACCTGTAGTCCCAGCTACTCAGGAGGCTGAGGCAAGAGAATCACCTAAGCCCAAGAGCTGGAGGTTGCTGTGAGCTATGACACCACAGCACTCTGCTGAGGGTGGATAAGTGAGACTCTGTCTCCAAAAAAAAAAAAAAAAAAAAGAGGTATTCTCATTGAATATCCCTGATGCAGTTGTGATTAACATCTCCATTTGACATCACAGACAACTGAGGCAGGGAGGTACGTGACCTCTCTAGAGCATACATCCTGGCATGGGCAGGCAGAACTGGGATTGTAACATCTAGCAAATAGATGGCCACTGACATGTTTCTGAATACCATGAGTGATCTTGATCAAAGTGAATATATCTTGAGAAGTATATGTTTACAGAAGAAACAATGTTTGCAAAGGATAGAGGGCGCTTTTGAGAAACTGAAGAATATTAGAGAAAGTGTTAATAACAACAATATTTGAAGTGCTTGGAGTTAAGAGTAACTTTTCCCCTTGGTTTATAGGTTTTCATGTTAAAAATTATTGGACAGAACAGTTATGTTTGTCTAATTTTTAAAAATTGAATCTACATAAGAAGAATGCAAGACACGTATGTTCAAGAATTGTAAAAATCCTGACTAGAAAGGTCTTGGGGATCATCTAAGGTGGGAGTTTTAAATCTCTAAATCAAATCTGCCAAAAGAATAGTCGGTCACGATAGCTATCTTACTAGGCTTTTCTAGAAAGTGGAAAGGGCAGCACAGCACATGTCAAGATCTTTTATTTAGCAAGGGCTGCCAATACTGCTTGTAAAGAGTTTTGGTGTTTTTTGTTTGTTTTTTGAGAAAATCAAAATGCTCCCTCTGTAACTGATCGAAAGTCCCCTTAGGAGGTAATGTATCCTTCCTTGTTTCATAGTTGAGAAAACTAAGACCCTTAACCATTTATTAACAGTTCATTTGTGTCCCCACAAAAAGATATGTTGATGTTCTAAAGCCAGGACCTCAAAATTTGACCTTATTCCAAAAAAGGGTCTTTGTAGATGTCAGCAAGTTAAAAATTGACCGCGAGGGTGAGACCTAATCCAACATGACAGGTGTCATAAAAAAGGGAAATTTGGACACAGACACACACTAAGAGAAGGAGCTGCCTAAGGATGAGAGAATGTGAGTAATGTATCCCAGAGACAAGGGATGCCATGCCCAGCATAGGGAGATGAAAGGAAGGATTCTTCCTTTACGGGTTAGGGAACACATGGCCCTCTCGATATTTTGATTTCCCGCTTCCAGCCTCCAGAACTGAGATGTTAAGTATTTGACTTCGAAGCCCCTTGACAGCGAATGAATCCATCATACATGTTACTGGGCATGGTCTCCTGGGGCATTAATTACTAAGGTAGTCAAGTCTGCACCCCGCTTTTATTCCTGTGTTCAGCGCCCAGAGCCTGTGTCCACAAATTAAACCTTATTTCTTTTCCTGTAAAGATAAATACATCATATTCCAGAAATTTTTATGAGGACTATCTAGTATTGCCCTGTTTTGGAGGAGGAGGGGGAATTACCTTTTTAAATAACACAGTTCCTGAAAACCAATTCATTATAGCCACAGACTTCATTTTTTAAAACAAATGCTTGACCTTGAGGAGGTGAATGAACTTTACTTCTCATAGTTGATTAATGATATCTACAGAGTATTGTAATTGTATCTTTTCTTTTCTTGGTTGAAAAGAAAATTAATCAATCATAGTTGATTAATGATATCTACAGAGTATTGTAATTGTACCCTTAAAGTACAATTTTAAAGTAGGTTATAATTTGTAAACTAGGTTACAGTCTATAGTAGTCAAGGAAGTCAGCCAGGCCTGACCATACGACCATAGTTCATGGGCCAAGGAAGTCAGCTAGGCCTGACCATAGGACCAAGTTCATTGGCCAAGGAAGTCAGCTAGGCCTGACCATAGGACCATAGTTCATGAGCCAAGGAAGTCAGCTAGGCCTGACTATACGACCGTAGCGCCCATAGCGCCTGGGCACACCCTTCTCCAGATGATGGAGAGAAGACTTAGAGCAGCGGTCCTCAACCTGGAGGTTGCCACCCCTTTGTAACAATGAAAATACACTGCTGCATCAGGAAGGTTGAGAACTACTGACTTAGAGTTTCCATTTCAGAGGAAAATCCAGGGTGCATACCAAGTAACAGATTTCAAAGATAAATTTTCAGGATCAACTATTATACTATAAATACATATTTATGACTATAAATACATTTTGTTAAGAATTAGAACTACAGAAAAACCTAGTTTAAAAAATTTCCTTCTTTTCAAGTTAAAATTAGTAGATTTAAAAAAGAAATGTGCATGCCTCACTAAGCTCAATAAATTAAAACATAGAACAGGGATCAGTCAAGTCTTCCCTCCCAGGTCTTTTTGATCTGCTTACTCTGTAGAAATTATCCATGCTTTTAAATACCTTGACGCAATGTAAGTTCGGATTGCATTTTATTAAGGTAACTTACCTTATATTAAATTCAAAATGGGATCCTGAGAAGGAAAAGAGATTTGTTGTTGTCTGGTTTGGGTTTCAGCCAAGGAAAGCATCCTTCTTTAGCATAAGTAGAGATTGTCTTCTTAAACTGTCCCCCAGAACTAGGCTGCTTCAAGTTCCTAGAAGCTGAGAAAATTCTCCTTATCAGAATATGGTTCTGATGCTTACATGTCTCTCCTCTGAGCTTTATCTTACTACACCAATTTCTATTTATTTTGATATCTTAAAACAAAATTTGCTCCATTATTTGTTCTACTAATCTCCACATAAGTAATGTCTCTTGGTGGACAGAAAAACTGTGTGTATGTGAACATCTTTCCATATTTGTTCTCATAGGATGGTTGATGACATTTAACCATATAAATTTATAACATTTATCCCTTTTATGCTATCACTACAGGGCAAAATAATGTTTGATATGAAGAGGTGTAATCTTGAAGATAATTCTGTATTTCTGATGCTCGACCTTATATTAACAAATTCTATAATCTGTAGTTTAAAGCATTGTTTCACAATTTGAGTAGATTTCTTTGACTTACAGTCTTACATTAGATAAAATACTTTTTCTTTTGTTTATTCATTTTCTCCATCATAAAAATCTTGATGAAAAGGGTAAAACAACATTGCCTTCATTCTACTTAGAAACTGAGGCTTGGAGAGGTGAAATGAATTTTTGAAGATCACTTGGGCTACCATACTGTAAAATTTATTCTGTTGGGGAAAAAAAATCATACGTTATCTAAACTTTGGGAAGTATAACATCAGTAGAGAATCACAGTGTTGATTAAGACATTGGGCAATTATTAAATAAATGGTACTACTATTTTAACAGGAGCGGTACTTTCTAAAATACCTAAGAAGTTAATTGAACACTCAGAGAGCCTCTTATCAGAGGATTTGTTTTATGTTAAAAATTCTGAATGGCTTTTAAATTATTGATTCCATCTCTTAGGCTTGTATTTTTTATTCAATTTCAGGAACTACCAAAAAGAGTTGATTTTTAAGATAACTCTCCCACATGTAAGACTGGTAGGTCTGTTTTCTGTGGTTATTAATAAATAGATTTATACCTTTAACTTTCAATGTCTGATCTCAGAGATGAAAGTGGCAAACATCAAAATATGAAGCAAATACACTGAAAACTTTAAGGAACTTTATTTTAAATAAGCTTATGTTCATTTACTAATAAGTTATTGGAATAGAAAGAAATTACACATGAATGTAGGTAATTTAGGTCTTTACCAAAAGCTATCTAAAGAGTAAAAGTAGTGATAGATATATAGGACAGAAAAGGCAAACTTTGATAAAATACATGATAAAAAATATAATGATTTGATTACAAGGCATTTGTCACTTTCCCATTTCACGTGGAATAATTTTGTGAGTATGATGTATACGTATTGGAAATTTTTCTGAATTTTATTTTGGCAGTTATTTTTAATGGCCATAATCAGCAGCATTTGTTAAGTGCTTAACAGTACTTACTGTTCTGTGCAGCAAATGAGTTGGGCACAGTCTCTTATTTCGTAAGTTTACAAACTAGGTTCCACAACACTGATATGGTTAACGTGATGGGTAAGTGACTAACACTCAGTGTCAATATTAGCAATACTGACATGAGAAACAAACATTTGGATTGAACATTTTGTCAGGTCTCTTAGTATTTATTTTTATCTTATGGAAACTTAATAAGAATGTATTAAGGTCCCCACGCTATATTGAGAAAATGTCCAAACATAATAGGTTATGGTAGTAACAATGTATTAGAACTCAAGCTGTATCACTTGACATTTCAGCATTTATGTCGTTAGCTAACTAGCTGGTTAGTTCTGGAGCACCTGCTGGGTGCCAGTGCTTGGCTAAGAAGCTAGTCCTGCCCTCGAGGAGTTTGCATTTCCTTTAGATTGATATTTATCTATCGTAGAGCATGGAAAGTATACACTTGTGAATAATATTGTCCTCTTTCTCAGGCTGCCTTTGTTCATCTGCTTTAAGTCAATAAAATTCCTTCCCAGGAATGTTTCTCCATCTGCCCTGTCTCTTCCAATCCTGCAGTCCCTGCCTCGACTCAGGTTTTCCTTATCTCCTGCCCAGATTTTATAAGTTTGTAGGCACCCACAATCTCTGATACCCACTTCTTTTCTAAAGAAAGATTATCTTTCTAAAGAACAAATCTGAACAAAGCCGTACCTGTCTTTAAACTCGTGTACATTTTCCGAGTTCTTGGCCTGCTGTCTCAGGCCCTTCAAAATCGCAGTTCAGAATTTGCCACCTTTTTCTTAATGCGTCCTAAGTATAGGTTGTCAGGGAACTTGTCGGCTGTTTTTGAGCAAATCGTTGCTGTGATTTCACGTGCTGAGCATTTGCCTGTGGCGTTCCATGCACCTGGCAGCATCTTTCAAGGCCCTCAATTTCTTTTTCTCCTTTTCTTTCCGACAAAACCTTCTTCAACCTTCAAACCACGTTTTAAATAGTGTATGCTGCCTTTCCTGTTACTGAGGGACAGATAGTTTAAGAATTATAATATATTGTAATTCCTCATTTACATATTTTGTTTCCCTCTAAAGAATAGGAGTTCCTTCCCGGTGGAAGTTCATTCAACTTCTTGTCTTTTTTACATAACCTGTGTCTAGCAGGTAATAAGTTGCCCAATAATTATTGAATTCGTGAATGATGGATATGTGATGTGGGTCTCCTTGTCAAAGCACGTATCTTTGGCTTTCTGAAGGACTTCCATCCTTTACTTTTTCAACTCCTTTTTTTAGTCCTCTGCAGTCGATGAGGTGGGAATGATCTCCCTCTGATGGGTAACAATAACCCCAGTGGCAAAGCATTTATATTGATCTCCCTGAAAAGATGTATGTCATGAGACTAATGTTTTTATCTTTTCATTCATATTCACATTTATACTGTAAGTGCAGTGTCCTGAGTGAAATGAGCCCTCACACTAATCTGTGTAATTAAAAGAAATGGAAATCTCCATGCTTGGCAACCACTCTAGACCTATCAACGCAGCGGTTGCTTTAAGGCTGTAATTGAGATTTAAATTACTTATTTAAAGGAAAAAGTGAGATCCCCCCCCCCCTTGAAATGTCAATCTTTTACCCTTTTTTTGCTGAGTATTCTAATTTATTAGGCATTTTTTTTTTGGGGGGGGGGTGGTCATCAGTTGTACCTATTGACACAGTCTCAATCTCATACGAAAAAAAAAAAAAAAAGATGCGATCAGAAATATTTTATAGGATTCATCATTGAATGGGAAAGAGTGAGATCCTACTATTCCAATTCAAATGTTTCTTAAATTAACTAGATCTTTCTCAGTGAAAATAAAAAGGGAATGAACATGAACTTTAATTTTAAAAAGATGTCATTTTAACTCTATATTTAACTCTACATTTAAAAAGATGTCATTTTAACTTGTCATTAATTTTCTTCACACAAGTTCTCCCATCAAACAGGTAAGCTTGTATTGTGTTAATGGACTTTCCCTTTTCATACACTGAAATGTGTATAGAATTCTTACTCTGAAATGTCTGGGTGTGTCCCCCCTCCTTACTTTTAATATATTCTGAACTGTCAAACTTGCTGTACAAAGTGCTTTCTATCTTGACTTCCTCTTACCTGGAGTTCTTCCTTATCCCTATTCATCTCTTACCTTTAAAACATGTTCTGAACTGTCCAGCTTCATGTATCAAGTTCTATATTTCTTGACCTAAACTTACCTAGAATTCTCCCTTGTCTCTGGTAATCTCCTATACCTTAAAACCCAACTTAAGCATCACCATCTATCTTTAGCTAAGTTTCCACAGATGTCCTTACCTCTCAGGGGGAGAATTCATCATTTCTGTATTTGTGATTTAACAGTACATGTTCATTTACACGCAAAGGCAGACCTTGCTTACTGTTCTCATTCTGCAGTAAGGACCTTTAGAAGAATTCATGTCGTAGTAGTTTCTGTGTGTAACAGATTCATCATTTTTGAAAGAGGGGAAATGATACTATTTCAGAGTGTTATTTTTAGGATTTTAAAATAATGCATAAAAAATACTTAGTAAAAGCCTCAACAATACTGGGAAAAACAATAGTTTTGTGTGCCTACGTTTTATTTTAATGTTTTCATATCTCTCTCCCCTATTGAAATGAGATGGCCCGAATGCTATTCTCATCGTAGAAGCTGCATCCAACAGCCTCTGTGATTACTATTGTTAATCCACGTGAAAAGTCGCATACAATGTTGGTTAAAACATTTATTGGAAGGTTATTAAAATAAGATTAGAAGATTATTAAAATAAGATTTAATTATTAGGAGATTATTAAAATAAGAGGAGGGTGATTGATGGGTGTGCACAGTGTAAGTGTTCAGCACGCCCCCTGGGTGAAGGGCTCGACCACAACTTGAACTTTACCTTAGAAAGGAAAACAATGTAATCTAAACATTGGTACCCTCCTATTAATCTGCAATAAAACAAAAAGATTTAAATATTCATATTAGTGCTGAAACTGACACTTAAATGTTTTGAGAGGGGATTTACTCATAGAGAAAAGGAAAATGAAAAGTGCTGCGTGAACCACAGTCTAAAATCACAAGTCCAGAACTGTTAGATATTACATCTCTCTGGTGGAGAATTACTCCCTGTGCCAACTAAGAAATAAAAATGATGTAAGTACTTACAAAATCTCCTTCTGGTTCAGACTCTGCATGTAGAAGTAGTGTAAGTGGAAAGATTCTTAAATATGTCCGGAGTAGCTACTAACAGGAACAATGATTACCATGTACATACTTATTTCTATTAGAAGTAAGCTGTGCTTATTTATACTATTTAATAAAGCTAAAATATACACAATGAAGTTAATTATAATTCTCTGTTCTGCAATATTATCAACAGTGCTTCTCAAATTTAAATAGAGATGATGAGTCTAGTGTTAATCAGTGTTCCTTAACTTTCTCTTTAAGGAGCTCTTTTGAGTGAGGTGTGTATATGTACATGGAAGTACATGATTTGCATACCATGCAATTTGCCCATTTAAAGTATACAATTCACTGGTTTTTAGACTATTCACAGAGTTATGCTGCTGTTAATTCCAGAACATTTTTAGTGTCCCCTGCAAAAAAACCCTATGCCCACTAATAGTCACTTCCCTTTCCCACCACCTCTAGCTCCTGTCAACTACTAATCGATTTGCTATCTCTGCAGATTTTGCTATGTTGGTCTTTCTTAAACAACAAACAAGCAAAACAACTCCCGTCTCTTGGCTCAGCCCGCCAAACTCAATCCCTGTTCTCTGCTCCTCTTGGCTCAGGAGGGTTTTGGTGTCTCTGCCACATCTTCTGTCACTCTGTGACCTGAAGATACTGCAAGTTATTTAAGAAGCAAGCTGGGACAGCAGGGACGCCAGGAACCAGGTGGAGAATTTGTGACAGTCCACAACTCTGTCTGACCTGGAGGACTCATCATTCTGCTTTTCATAATGGCTGGATCGATTTGCATTCCCTTTGTCGTTGTCCAAGAGTTCACTTTTCTCTTCGTCTTTGCCAACATTTGTTATCTCTTGACTTTTTTATAATAGTCATAACAGGTGTGAGATGATGTCTCATTGTGGTTTGACTTGCATTTTTAGGGTAAATACTAATGTTGAGCATCTTCTCATAAAAAATAAACCTATTTGCCACTTAAAAACAAACAAGCAAATTCTTTGTAGTCTTTGTGATTGACCTCTTTGTTGAGCATTATAAAAAAATACCTATTTGCCACTTAAAAAAAAAAAAACAACAAACTCTTTGTGGTCTTTTGCGATTGGCCTCTTTCACTTAGCCCAATGTTTTGAGGGTTTATCTATGTTGGAGCATACATCTTTTTTTTTTTTTTTTTTTTTTGCTGCCAAATAATATTCCATTGTACGTTTAAACCATATTTGGTTTATTGATGAATTAATAAACTTTTTAATCCTTTCCTCTTTTTGGCTATTATGAATAATATTGCTCTCAATGTTCATGTTCAAATTTTTGTGTGAATATAAGTTTTCATTTCTCTTAGAGTTAGAATGTTGTGCTCTGTTGTATACCTGGGGTGAAATATATTAACATTTTGAGAAACTATTTAACATTTTGAGAAACTGTAAGTGACTTTTCAAAGTGGCTTCATCACTTTGCATTTCCACTAGAAAAGTATGAGGGTTCCCATTTTTCCACATCTTCACTGATGCTTATTATCTGTGTGTTTGTTTTAAAAGATACTATTAGAGCCCTCCCAGTGGGGGAGAAGTGGTGTCTCCTTGTGGTATTGAGTTGCATTTCTGTACTGCTAATGCTGATGAGCGTTTTGTCATCTGCTTGTTGCCCACTTATATATCTTCTCTGGACAAAAATCTATTAAATACTGTACCTATTTTTTTTAGTTGGTTTATTTTCTTTTTATTGTTAAAGTGTAAGCATTCTATATTTTGCATACAAGTCTCTGATCATATTTATGGTTTGAAAATATTTTCTCCTGTTCCTTGTATTGTCTTTCCCTTTCTTAATTCCTTTGCTGTTGTGTTCCTATTTTTAAAACAAGAATCAGACAAATTATTTTTAAGGCTAGATTTTATAAGTGGCTGTTCATTTTCATGGTACATTTGGCAGTTGTTTTTGTATTCTCTAAAATCCTTAGTTTTTTGAATGAAAGTATGGAGTTGTGAGTAACTCTTGATTTTATGTTTCTGAAACTATCCTCTATGATGCACAAGATGCTTCAGGACAAATGAGTTCAGTTTCTAAGGTAGATTGAGAAATGTTAATTGCTTTAGTTATTACTCTGAAGTCACAATATTAAAGGGTATATGATGTGCTGTATTTAAATAACAACTGTCTAGACTGTCTAGCATTTCCAACTTTTTTTTTTTTTTTTAATTTCAGGTTGAGGGCACTAAGAATTAGGTTATATACAATGTTTGCATTTGTTAGTTAATATCCTCTTATAATTGTGTCCTACCCGCTAGGGGTGCCATACACCCTGACATAGTGCCTATTAAGTGGGAGCACACCCGTTCCCCTCCCATCTCCCCGCTCCCCTATTTACTAGTCCACCACCTTGAATTCATTTGAATTTTTCTCTTATGTGGGCATGTATTAGATAGTAAACTGGCTTCACATTAATATTGCATAGGTTAACTTCTTGCTTCTTCATTCTTGTGATATTTTACTAAGAAGAATGTGTTCCACCTCCATCCACGTTGATACAAAAGATGTAAAGTCTCCATCTTTTTTAATGGCCGAATAGTATTCCATGATATACATATACTACAGCTTGTTAATCCATTCCTGGGTTAGTTTCCACGTTTTGGCAATGGTAAATTGAGCTGCAATAAATAGTCTAGTGTAAATGTCCTTATGATAAAAAGATTCTTTTTCTTCTGAATAGATGTCTAGTAATAGGATTGCAGGATCAAATGGGAAGTCTAATTTGAACTCTTTGAGGATTCTCCATACTTCCTTCCAAAGAGGTTGTATTAGTTTGCAGTCCCAACAGTGTGAAAGCATTTCCAAAACTAGTTGTAATTATTTTTCTCCGAACAACTATTAATACCAGCATCTGTAATACATACATAAGAGCCATTTTTAAAATCTATTCTCTAAATCACTTTTACCACACTACGTGTGGCCTTTCCCCTCATCCTTTGTTTTTAAAGTGTTTTTAAAAGTTCTCTATCCAGATATTGGCAACAAAAGGGACAGAGACGCTCATGTTTTTTTTTTTCTGTCATGTTTGTTGAACTCACAAGATTGGAGTTGATAGATGTGTTAACACGTATATGCATAGTGAGAATCAAACTAATAACATACATTGTTCCTCCAGGTACCAATCCTAGAGCTAGAGCTAGAAAATGTACTTTCAGGTTCTTTTGGGGCGGGAGGTGTGAATCCAAAGTCAGCTATTGTGTGTAGGTCTATTTCTCTTCCATTTCCAGGAACTTTTCCATCATATATCTGTTGCCTGCTGTTATTGCTGCCCCTTCATAAGAAATTGCTTGCATATGCATGCGTGTGTGTGTGTATAGATAGGTATCTGCTCCAGTGAACTCAAAGGTGACGTTTTCATGGCGTCAGGATGCTGGGGCAGAGCTAATCATCTTTCCCTCATGGTTGCTTTGCGTCAGAGGATAGCTGTTTCATCTCCAGAATCCTATAATGCTTCCAGGCAGGAAGAATGTGAAGGCAGAAAGGGAGAAGAGACAAGCTCGCCAAGTCTTTCTCCTTTTAAAGTGGGTTCTTAGAGGCCTCACACAGTAACTCCTACCTGTATTTTATTGGCCAAGACTTTATATCCTGACCTCCTGATCTGTAAGGGAGTTAATGTTGGGAAATGTATTAATAGTTTTCTTGCTGATCCCACTGCTATTTGTATGAAAATTGGGATTGGGGGTCATTAAGAAGAAAAATATGTATATAGCATGGGCAGCTAGCAGTCTTTGTGACATAGGCAGGGGATGACAGATAGGAAATTCTGAGTTAGAGCAGACGAGCAAAGGTTCTTCCCTGGCTGTGTGCTTTTGTTTGCATGTCTGAGCTTGCAGCACCTTAGAATAACCACATGTCCATTAAGAGGTGCCACGGGAGTTTAAAATGAAAACAATAGGCATGTTATTTATTATAATTTTACAAACCAATAAATTTCACAGGACTCTTTTTATAGCAGCCAAACTCTAAGCTGGATGAAATTGAAGACAAGTAAGTATTTGAACAACAGTGGAATTTTTAAGTTAACTCATTATTTAAATTTCTAAATAATTAGCTTTCCTTATTAATTTTTCTTTTGGGCAGAAACCAATCAGTCATTTTACAAAAATATTTATTGAATGCCTTAACTGTTGCCAGTTAAGACTAATTAGATTCCTGCTCTCCTGAAAATCCCTTTCTAGTATGGGAAACAGACAAGAACAAGTTGACTGTCTTTTATCTGAAATGCATGGGGCCAGCGGTATTCCAGATTTTGGATTTTCTCAGGTTTTGGAATATTTACAAATACATAATATATCTTGGGGATAGGACCCAAGTCTAAACATGAAATTCATTTAAATTTCATATATACCTTATACAGATAGCCTGAAAGTAATTTTATTGAATATTTAAAATAATTTTCTGCATGTAACAGTTTGTATACATGGAACCATTAAAAAGCAAAGATGTCACTATCTCAGCCATCCATGTGGGCAATCTCTGGTATCATGCTGGCACTCAAGAAGTTTTGAATTTTGGAACATTTCAGATTTCAGATTTTCAGATCTGGGATGCTCAACCTGTAATGAAATAAATAAATAAGATTGTTTTAGATTTCATTAAGTGCAGGCAGCAGACATGGCCATATGCTAAACAGTACTAGTGGAAGATGACGGTAGGACTGGCTTCCTTTGCTTGATCTGTAAACCTCGCTCCTGCTTCCAAGCCTGGTGCAGGGGAAGCACTTAGTATAGATTTGTTGGCATTAGGCAGTTGGATGGATGGATGGATGGATGGATGGATGGATGGATGGACAGATGATCAGTCACGGAAAATATCTCTGAGATAAACCTGAAGAATTGGAATGAGTGAATAGCGGTATGAAATGGAAACATTGGTTCCATGCAGAGTCAACAGCATCCAAACCTTGTAGGCCATAGCAGTGAGTTCAAATTTAATTGTGAAATAAATGAGAATCCCTTGAATAATCTTACCTTGATTTTTCTCGACTATTTTAAGATTATTTAAAATAGTCTAGCTTCATAAAATTATGTAAAGTAGGTGATCTATTATTACTTCCATTTTACAAATGAGAACACTGAATCTATTAGTGATAAAATAACTTATCCCTGACTCACGGAGCTGGTAAGAGTGAAATTGGGATTTGATTTCAAGAAATTTGGCTCCAGAGTCTATGCTTAACCACTCTACAATGTTGTAAACTATAAAATGTGCAGTAACTTGCATGACTGAACATGGATTATTTAATCAGCAAGAAAGAGAGAGGCTGGAAATAGGGTAGCTGCCAGTTGAATGGATTCAATTTTTACACTTCTTAATAATGACTTAGGATTTGAATATATAGTAGTTTCCCAGAGCCTCCTCTAACCATCTTTCATCAAAATTTTCTTTCTGAAATAAATTATGAATTGAACTATTCTAAGGGCTCAGGTTTGTGGTTCTAATGAACTCTGAAAATATGAAACTTGCAAAACAATAAATTTGTTAGAATAGCTTAAAAGGAAAAACATTACCAACTCAAGTTGGGCGGTCCAGTTAGGCTATGTCTTTGAAGTTCTGATCAAACCTTGTTCAGTGAACTGACTCTGAAAAATTGAATTTACCATCTTCTGGGAATATTATCATGGGCATTTAAAACACATCTTGCAACCAGAAACAACATAAGACCAGTCAGTCCCTCATGACATCTTCCAAAAAAGTATAAATCTAGGCTAACACAAAAAATCACCCTAATACTCCTCTTAAGTGACACTATTTTTTAATTTTCAAATGTGACTTTGTGATCAGTTATAAATTCTATATTCTAATTCCTCAATTCCTTCTTGGAGAATGAGAAACTATAGGATTTTAAGTGGCAATTTCATTAACAAGTTTTGGCCGTGACATGTCAGAATGTACAGATATTTTGTTCCGCACCTCCTACCCCTTCCTCACATTTCTGGAATACAATGTATGACAAAACGTGTTTTGCAATGAAACATTTAATACTCCAAATTGTGGTTGGAAACAAAATGTGTTTAGTAGATTTTTAAAATCACATACTTTCTGTAAGAGCCACCTGTTTGCAAATAGTCTATCAAGCTTTCAATTTAGATACATTATCAAATAAGCCAAGAATCCCATCTGCTGTGTCCTATTAATTCAAACTGACAAGGTCAGGGATAAATCAACACGATAAAGCTTCTTAATACAACTCACAATGATGTTCTTAATAGCCATTGTTAAGAAGCTATTTTATTATTTCCTTGTGTTTCTTCTCTCCATGCTTGCTTTTAGGTTCCTTGTTTTTTCTTTTTTTCTTTCTTCTCTCTTCTTTCTTCCTCCACCCTCCTCTTCTTCCTCCTCTCCGTCCTCCTCTCCATCTTCTTCCTCTTCCTCCTCTGCCCCTTCCTACCCTGGTCCTTCTCCGGTGCCTCCTTCTTTTTAATATATTGCCTTTAGTCAAGGGTCTGATATGTAGTGGATGGATAAAAAGAAAAGAGAGTAAGTATCTTAGTTCTAGTACTTGAAGTAAGAACAGAGAAATACATAGTAATCCTTTCTGCATCTGCAATTTTATCCCTCTCAATTAAATGCAGTTTTAGATCATATACTACCCTTCCTTGTCTTTCTTCCTTTTCCTTGACACATCATCTTATATTCTAGTTTTCTTTCTTTTGCCCCTAAATAGAAATCCACATCATATATTCCCAAAAGCAATAAATGTCCATGGAAACATTTTTGGGTTTATGAAAGAACATGTTTTGTATAAACAAACCCATGAAATTGCTGTCAGTGTATCAAAGCCACCTTGAAGTCATGAAAAAGAATTGAGGGGCAAGGTCAAATTTAGGGGGAGCGATATGCTTTACCTTAAACTTGGTCTAAAACAGTATCTTCAAGTCTTATAATAAATTACTGCCAGCAGCATTTAAGAAACTGAAGACCAAATGCATGTGTCTTGTTACAGTATGCCAATTGGAAGTGGAACTGAAGTAATCCAAGTTCAGAGGAAAAAGAAAAAACCCAAGGAACACGGGATGGGACTGGCATATATTGTTCTCTGCGACTTAATCTATCTGTGCTGTACTCAACCCTTCCCAGAGTCTAGGAGATTGAGGAGGAGGAAGTAGCAGGGGAAATGTCTGGAGTTTTGTCTTTTTCCAAAGTTTTTTGGCACTGATGAAAATGTGGCTAAACACTGAATGAAATAAGATTGAAAATTTTGCAAAAAGCATTTTCAGAAAGATGTAACTTTCATATTAAGGGGAAATTGTATTAAAATGAATTCAGCATTTTATTTCATTTATGACTTAAAGTGAGGTCAGTGTTTTAAGTTACATGACTTATTGAGATTTATTTTAGGAAGTCACCTGTTTGTTAATTTTAAGACCATTTCTGAAAAAAAGTTTAGAGAATTTTCCTCTGGTTTAAGTTTGTTATATGTAACAGCTTAAAAATCGTGTGTGTGTGTGTAACTAGTATGGCCATATCCATTTTTCAGCATACATTATTAATTTTAATGCTGCAGTCTAAGAAATGATATATTGTTTACACAAAATGCAATATATCAGAATGTTTGGTAAAGGAAAAGAAAGGAACAACTTAAATCTATCCAAATGCAAGTACTCATAAACCTTGTTGAGTTATAGCTTTTGCTACAACTGAGGCTGTCTGAATTTCATTATTTTTCCTAGTATTTTCGTTTTCTTTTTTTTAAGAAAAGTGATCAGTTTTATAGATTAATTTCATGAAGTTGCCCCAGAGGGTTTGACTGAGTTTAATAATTTTCTGCGGAAAATATCTTTGAATGAGTCTTTTCATGAGGTCCTGTACAAATGGAATCTAAATCTACAGGGAAACTGAGAAACGTTAGCACAGTTCAGTCTAAAAACAACAGATGAAGAGCTGGAAATAATAAATGAAGTCTTTATTTTATTTTTTATGTTTCCTACTCAATTACCCAAATTGGCAGAAATAATATAAGAAGTAGTTTAACAAACTGTAAAATACAGATTTATAGTCACATTCACTGGTGCTCAGAGGTTTGAGTTCCACCTAAAGAACAAAGCTTGATAGAGTTAATAAATTAAAGCCGTAATGCCTTGTTTAAATATTTCACCAGCATTGTGTTTCTGTCTTCTCAAAAGAATTTAAAAGCTCTTTTATTGTGGTTGTTTTAGAAATAGTTGCATGGACTTTTTGAGGTTTGTTTTCTGGTTGGGGTGGTTCGGTTTGTTTGTTTTTAGGCCTAATTATCAATTGCATTGGAAATTTGATTGTTTCCAGCTAACAAATGATATACTTGAAGGAACAAGCCCTTCTCACATTCTCTCTCATAGCTTTTTCTCCAGCTAATCTTTCAAACATTTCGTATTTGGGACTCTCAGCCTTTTGCTACTCTTTTTTCTTTGCAGTTTTTGTCTGGGGCTGGGTTTGAACTCATCACCTCCAGTATATGGGGCCAGCTCCCTAATCCTTTGAGCCACAGGCACCGCCCCTTTTGCTACTTTTTTATGCCTTTCGAAAATTAACCTATCTCAGGCCTCTTGTCAGCAAAGGAATACAGTAATGTTTAAAATTTGGATTTTACAATTTTCATGCAAAAAAATAAAATAAAATAAATAAATCTGAGTCTGATTCAGTAGACTGAGTAGACTCCATGGTCATGTACATGTGCTACATGTTACTATGAGTTAGGATACATGATGTTTTGTTGTAATTATAAGCAAATTGATCAAATTTGGTAAGTTGTATGTTTGCAGGTCAAGGAATGAGTCTTTCCCATTCTACCTTCATAAAAAATCATGCATGTTGGTTCCGTGCCTGTAGCACAGTGGTTATGGCTCCAGCCACATATGCCAAAGCTGAACCTGGCCCAGGCCAGCTAAGCAACAATGACAATTGTAACAGAAAAATAGCTCAGTTTTTTGGCAGGTGCCTGTAGTCCGAGCTACTTGGGAGTCTGAGGCAAGAGAATCGCTTAAGCCCAAGAGTTTGAGGTTGCTGTGAGCTGTGACAGCACAGCATTCTATCAAGGGTGACATAGTGAGACTCTGTCTCAAAAATAAAAATCATCTACGTTTTCCAAATTATATGCTCTTAGGATGCAATAATATCTGATTTAGATTCTATGTTGTAAGTATTAATAGTCATAAAAATAACAACAAAAGTATTGAATTCTTACTATACCCCCAGGTACGCAAAGACTTTTTATATGACTCATTTTACACTTCAAAACCCACCCAAGATAGATGCTATTATTATCTGAATTGCAGAGATATGGAAACAGAGGCAGAAAGATATTAAATAACTTTTCCAAGATCATGTGTCCAGTGAGACTGAATATCACATCACGGGTGTTTGAAGTAGTTAATCTGGCCCGTACTCTACCTCAGATGCATTGACTGCTATGCTGGATTTTGTGTAGGATTCAGAAGGTACTTCAGGACCTATGGTGCCTCAGGGTTGGCAGTTTCCGCGTTTGTTAAGCATACGTAGAGCACAGAGCTGTATATGTACACCTAGCAAGTGTCTGTTGAAAGAAAGCACGAAGGAATGAATGGATGGATGGTGAATGCAGAAATTGGTATTGCTGAGATACGCCAATAGAGAATTTGGTAAATCTCTGCTGGGTAATTTACATTTGGGGGGTAATTTTATAGTCAACATATTCAATTATGATTAACATTATAGCGTTTACAAGTTTTTTCGGAGAAATCAAAATTCACAGTTATTCCTCTGTTTTAAAGGAAGTTGGAGATTAAAGAGGTGCAAATTGATTTTGGAGATAATAAAACTATCACTTACCTACCGCCATGAATTACTTGAAGGCAAATCAGATCTGATGTTTTTCTTTTTTCCTTACCAATATACTTTAGTTCCAAGAACCTGAACTGAGTTTGGACTCTACTTATTTTTAAAAGTAGCACAGCAGGACTAAAAAAGTATATCATTTGCAGCCAACAGACCTAAATTTTGATCTATGTTTATCCACTAGCTACTTATGTTACCATTCGACCTCTTTTAACTCATTTTCATACCCCTAAAATAAGGATAGTATGCCGCTGTTCCTTTGATGACAAAAGAAAAGTATTTACAAAACTGCAGAGAATATGTCTCAAAATGTGTTTGTGTTTCGCAACAAACTATAAGTCTCTTGAAACAAAGGTTCTATGAATTAAATACTTCTAGATAAAACTGTTCCTTTACTTGAAGGCTTCCCAAGACTTTAATGCTAACATGTACTGGTCTATTCAGGTAGAAATTGTATTATGCAGCATTTCACACATTTGTTATGCTTTATTGTCATTTTTTCATAAAATGCTTCACAGGAAACTGTTTAAGCGTGAGACTGATGTGGTTGCATTATTAGGAATAGCGAAAAATAAGTTAGCAATAAAAGTTACAAAAATTTCGCCCAACCAAGATAGGCAAGACATATTAAGTGAAAATAATGGAAGCTTTGTAAGTCTAGTGGCAGCATATAGGTGTGGGGTAATGATGGTCCTTGTGATAACAGGGGCAGAAATAGAATTATGGAACTATTATAAATGGGAGTGTGGGACCATCAGTATCAGAAATACATAATGTGCAGCAGAGAGGCTAGGACATCTGAATTTCGCTGTGTTCGAAACCTTCTCGTTCCCTAGTGTTTATGAAATATATTCTGGCTGCTAGTTTGGAGTCCCAAGAGTCAAGATCAGGAATTTAATATCTGCCAAGTGAATGGAATTTAGGTAGTTATCACCAACTGTGAAAGGAAAAGACGTATCCATTACTTGCAGTTGTTCAGGAGAGGGTCAATTCTAAAGACTCTTTCTGTGTTTCTGAAAATTTGTCTAAAATTTTAAGATGGAAAATACCAGAGAAAGCTAAATTAATCCAAAGAATCATAAGAGATTTAGATCCTGGGAAAGATCCTAGAGTCAGGAAAGGCTGGAACCAGTGTGCCGAACAAGGCCCACTTCCCTTTCTTTAGCCCAAGAGTAAGGGGTGAGAGGTGATGGCTGCCCTCCCCCAACTCCCAAAAAAGCTTTGTAGTCATGTCTGAAAGATATTTTAATACCTATATACTCGAGTATAAGCCGAGTTTTTCGGCACCGAAAAACCTGAACTCAGCACAAATTTTGTGCCGAAAATCTCGGCTTATACTCGAGTATATAGGTAGCTCTTTTCTGTATTCTGTATAAGGTAACAGCATCCTGCTAACTACCTGTGAAATCTTCAATGCAATCAGCACCACTGTCAAATGCCTTGCAGAGAGGGCAGATTTGGGAAGTGGGGGGTGTGATGAAGCAGCTCTAAACAAGGTAGGCTGTCTAGGAGGCTGGCAGGTGCTATTCATGGCTGGTTTACCCAAAGGAGGCTGCTAGACTCTACAGGTTTGCAAATTAAATCATAAAGGAGAGTTATTGTTTTTGGCACTGCCTGTTAGTGAGGTCTTTCTAAACCTGAAACCCCAGTGTAGAAAGAACCATGGGGGGGTGGGGGGGTGAGTGACAATGAGCTTTAAGGACTGTGTTGGCACCTTGGCCTCTGACCCCAGACCCCATGCAGACCTCCCCAGGGCCTTTCCTAAGGAAAGCAATGCAGTCTTGACTTTTTTACTCCATTGATAAGAAGAGGCGAAGGAGAGAAGGGTGGAGAAATAGGAGCAGTTCTCTAGAAGGGCTACACAAGAGTTGAGCTGCCCTAAACCCTCTGCCACGGGCCTTCTGAGTCCTAGTACTGCCGTCTCATAGGCCCGGGAGCCCTTCTTCCCACATGGAATTCTGGAGAGAGAAAATAAAAGTAGAAACCGATTAAAGAAAAGAGTCTGCCAAAGGAAGAATCCAAAGCAACACACCAGGATTAAAGAAGAGATTTCAATTTGTTATCGAATTGAAAACTCCAGGCACATCACAGTGAATGAGTTGTTAAAAGCCACCCCTGCTCCCTCACAGTTTTTAACTCTCGACACACAAAACACATGTGTAAAGGAACAACTATCTTCTGTATGAATGGTGACTAATCTGTAATTTAAACATTCTGTACATTCTCACTGTATTGACTAGAGTAAGAGTTTGGAGAGAGATGAATCCCTGACATATTCCTACTCTTTAGACAGTGTAGCATTAGTATTCTCTAGAGAATGTTCTTTTTGCAGTTTTTAATGAGCTAATGATTAATGGACCGATTGGATACTAAAGGAATAGAGTTAAATGCCAAATATATGTATGTATCTGTAATTCCAGAATTCCAACTCCTTTTTAAATTGTAGCATCATGATGCTTTGCTGCTCCTCAAATGTGCCATTCCTCTCCCGGCTCTGGAGCTTTGCAGCCTCTGTTCCCTCTGTCTGGCATGCTTGTCCCTCAGGTCTGTACGTCTGCCTCTCTGACTTTATATAGTTCTCTGATGAAATGTCGCATTTCCCCTGCTCTGCTGTGGTCACGCTACACTTAGCTGTGTTCCTGGGCGCTACACGTCATTACCCACCCACTCATTCTTATCCTTGACCTACCCACCCACTCATCCTCATCCTTGACCTCCAAGCTTCTTTATAGCTTTATCACCACCCGGTGTATGTGTCTTTGTGTATCTTCTGTTTTCCTTCACTAGAACGTCAGAGCTAGAAGAGCAGAGATACATGGTGTCTTATTATATGTGTAAGTTTTGCCTGGAACAGGACCTAATGTGTAATAGCCATATAATAAATACTTGCTTAATAAAAATGATGAAATAAAAGTGGGCTATGTGGTAACTTTCTTATCCTTTGTATATCTTTTCTGTCTTTCAAACTATGTTTTAGTAATTTTTAACAAGTGAAAAAGAATGGTGTTCTTGAGCGAAATGCAAAGATAATAGTGGTGGCTGTTCCTCTCAGTCCCTTTTTTCATATCCCAAACCTCCCATCTCTTTGAAGTATATGCAAAGAATAATTTTTTATTTTCTATCTAGTCATGGTTATCCTGCAGTTTATCCCTTTTGTAATAGTTACTGTGATTTTCTTTTCTCCCAAGAAGTCCCTGAAAAGGCATTAATTTTTATATAAACAGATAGCAAGAGAAAATAGCAGAGGGAAAAATATATAAACACTGAGGGAAAATATTTTACCTACAGACATGTACTTTCAACTGTCCTCATTTTGCATGCCATTATTAAAAATATCTCTGCTTGGATAGGACCTTTTTGTTTCCATGCTGACTTCTTTGCTTCTCCTGTGAACTTTTTAAATTCTGCATTTGGCAGCAGTTTTGTTTTACTTGGAGCTAAGTACTGGGTAACATACTGTTAGCTGAAGGCTGTGATGCAGAAATTTATTATTAAAAATAAAAGAAAGAGAGAAAAGAATTTATTCCATAAGGATCAAAATGACTTCGTGTTAAAGAAGTTCAGATTTTGGAAATGTTTCGTATAAGAGATTGTGTTTCTTTTCAAGGAAGTATAATTTGTTTGGCCAGGAATAAATTTAATGGTCTTCATTTTGCCTATCTTGGTAAATGGGAGCTGAGAAGAGAGGAAAGTTTTTTTCTTCTTCTTCTGCCTTTTTTTTTTTTTTTTTTTTTAAGAGAATTCCTTCATCAGATGGAAAGATTTTGTTTGCCATTTGTAGGCATAACCTCGGTGACCTATATATCCCCAGAAGTTCTGGTAAGATACTTATTAAAATGTCATTACCCAAAGGAGTCATCATAATTAAATACCAAGAGGGTATTTTTTATATGGTAAGAGACAAACATTTTTTTTTTCTTTCTGGATGAAGTAGTCATGTACTCTTATCGACTGGGATATATTTTCATTTCCTTTATTTTTATTCATTTTCCCAGTCTCAATCTCTGCGTCTGTCTCTCTGTTTTAAATTTGTAGCAACTTTGTATAACAGATCTTAAACTCATGAGCATTCTTCCCCCCAAAAGAGTATCATATCATCTTAAACTTTCTCTTTTCTTGGAATTGCTTAGGTAGCATGCTGGTATTCATTTATTGTGAAAGTTTAGTCTAGATAAATTAAATTGCAGAAAAGCAAAAAATCCACAGTTTCTACTTCTGGTCCTTATTGTCTATGGCCCATGGGTGTCTTTTACCGAATCCCATGATATGGTCAAATGACTATTCTGGTCATGGAAACATGGCACTAATTCTGTCTATTTCATTGGAAAGATGTTTTGACTTTCTCATTGATCAGATATTCATATCAACATCAATTGTATTTCATTGTGAAATTCATTGACTTCGGTGTGCAAGCTGTCTTTTTGTTTTTTACTATTTCTTGTAAATTGCCAATAATTTTTATTTGTTGTAATCACTAGTCAAGGGAGTAGGGAAACATTGAGCTTTATGGTTCTGCTTTTGACTAGTACACCTTTTTGGAAGGAAGTATGGAGAAACCTCAAAGCACTAAAGCTAGAAATATTTACAAGTGGCCAAATGCTTCGTTTAGGTTAAGGAGTCTGTAATATTAAAAAAAGTCCGTTTATCATACTATAGATGGTTTTTGGTATTTTCTTTAAGAATACTAAAATGATAGTGCTCATTTTGGTCTTTGGTCTTTGATTGGAGGACAGTGTTCTTATAATAGTAAGCACATTTTTTAATGCAATGTGCTGCAAACAGGATACATGTTCATATGCTACATATAGTAATATAAAGCTAATGTTCATGCACTTTCCCACTCTCCGCCCTCCCCCAATCCTCTGCCCAAGGTGTAGTGTTCATAGGGAGCAGCAGAGCCCTGATCCAACTCCTACCCATACCATCACCTCTTTCTCAGAATTTAAAAAAGTTACAATGCCACAATGAACTCCATACTCTCAACACTGAAATAATGAATGCTAAATTTTGTCTAGATTATTTTAATTAAAAATGAATTTTAGTGGTATGGTCATTGTATGATTTCCTCACATCCAAAGGGAAAACCATTCCTCTTCTTGACTAGAGAACACATCTCATTCATCATAGGCAGTTCATTTCTTTTTGATCAGATTTCACATAGCATATAGATTTCTGTAACATTTTAATTTGAAATAAATTGCTGTAGTGTATATTTTAACATATTGCCACATTCTTTGTCAAACTCATACCTCAAATAGAATACGATAATTAATATATAATATGTAAATATATGAGAATGGAATTTCTTAACCCTGTATCTTTTTCATTAGTTTGTTATATAATGCAAGGAAATAACTCTCTGATACATGTGACATTTGGAAAATTTTATGATTTAGTGCTTTGAAATGAAAAGATTAAGCCGTGAATTTTTGGAGGTTTATTTTTATAAGCTCTCATATGCAAATTATCAGATAGCTTTTCTCTTCTGTCATAAGTGATGACCCAAATGAGTCATTTTGAATGTGCTTTTTCCTTGACTAAAATTCATCATCAAGATAGTGAATGGCAATGGCAAGTAAATGGCAAGATAGTGAATGGGGGCAATGAATTCTGTGCTTTTCTTATTTTGTTAGCGTTCTGGTCCCATGAAAATGTTTACCTTCTTGATTGACTGTTATTGTCAAATATTCTCTTTTAAAGAGAACAATTCACAATTACATTGTGAGATACAGTGTTTGTGAGATTTATTTCTTTTCTTGTGATAGAATTTACCAAGTTACCCTGATTCTGTTTAACCTCATTAGTGGGGAGGATAATAGTCACACAGCTAATCTTTTATAAGGTATTGTTTTCAGAAGATTTCGATAGTTCATATCACTACCCTGTTTCCCCGAAAATAGGACAGTGTCTTATATTAAGTTTTGCTCCCAAAGATGTGCTAGGTCTTATTTTCAGAGGACATCTTATCTTTCCTGTAAGTAGGTCTTAATTTCCGAGGATGTCTTATTTTGGGGGAAACAGGGTAGTACCTAGTGCTCAAGTTGACTCCCTCTTTAAAAGTTGCCAAATCAGCACCTGTTCTTCCTATTGTTAATGTAAGGTATTCTCAAAGCCTCAATAAGGCAGGTGATTGAAATGTGTCAAGAATTGTTTTTGATACATCTAGTGGAAAAACAAATTAAATGTTCTTAATTTATATGTTCTTAAAGCATACTATTTATTTCATTAGTTGATTAGTGTTTATGAAACATAATAAAATTTGAATGCATATTAATATTTACTAGCAGATGTAATGGCAGTAATTCTAGAAATTCAAAATAAAGCATTAAAGAAATAACATATAAGCATTCAGTTTTACATAATGATTGTATCAGCTAATAAACTCAAAATTGTGTCCTAGCTAAACTATAATTAGATCATTGCAATGATCCCAAACTTACAGTGATTGACTATGTCTTGTTGAAACTGAGTAGCTTAAAATAACTATGTTGTATGTTTTACTTTTTATACCATGAGAATTTTTTTCATGTAATTGTTTTTATAAAGGCCTTCAAAGCCACATTTTAATAGCTATCTAGTATTCAATTTTTTTTTTTTTTTTTAGAGATAGAGTTTTACTTTGTCACCTTCAGTAGAGTGCTGTAGCGTCACAGCTCACAGCAATCTCCAGCTCTTGGGCTTAGGTGATTCTCATGCCTCAGCCTCCCGAGTAGCTGGGACTACTGGCACCAGCCACAATACCCAGCTATTTTTTTGTTGCAGTTTGTCTGGGGCCGGGTTTGAACCCACCACCTTTGGTATATGGGGCCGGCACCTTACTCACTAAGCCACAGGTGCCACGCTAGTATTCATATTTATGCTATAATTTATTTGATAGTTTTCCCTTTTTTTGGATATAATAATTAACACATTGTAATTACTAAAATTTTATATTATGATTTATTGGTTCAGAAGATATTGGATATGTATTAAATTATATACCATATATACTTGAGTATAAGCCGAGTTTTTTTGGCACAAAATTTGTGCCGAAAAATCCGAACTCCGCACAAATTTTGTGCCGAAAAAACTCGGCTTATACTCAAGTATATACGGTATTTCATATAGTATATGTAATCATATACATTTATGATATGTGTTTACATACATTTGTTGTATGTGGAAATTATGTACATTCTTTTCAACATTATTCATTTGCTAATATAAAAGACAGTAATATTTTGTCCTTGTTAATTTCTTTTACTTCCAATAAAGGTTTTTTTCATAAATTTATGAGCTATTAATATTTTTTCTGTAAATTGTTCTTATCCTTCCCTCAATTGTCTACTAGGGTTCTGGGTTTTTTTTTTTTTTATTTGTATTCTATTATTATTATTATTTTGAGACAGAGTCTCACTTTATAGCCCTGGTAGACTGCTGTGGCATTGTAGCTCACAGCAACCTTGAACTCTTGGGCTCAAGTGATCCTCTTGCCTCAGGGCACTCTACCCAGGGCAGCAGAGTTAGACTGTCTAGAAAAAACATTTTTAATTTTTAAAATATTAAAATTACAGCATAACTTCTAGAAATTTCTCATCCAAGGCACTGTAACAAACTCTTTAATATACAGAGGTGGTCAACATAAGGAACTAGGCCTACGGTACTGATATGTGCATGTGGTTCATGTCCAGTCTATGAAAATTAGTTCAACTTAAGGAGGTGGTCAGTGTAGGGAGGTGGTCAACTATGGAGGTTCTACAGTACTATTAGCTTTTCATTGGAATTAAACTTGTAAATTTGTTTACGTAGAACTGACTACCTAATAATTTTATCTAATTCAGTCTTAACTGGTAACACTGTATGTCTGTCACTAAAATTTTACCATTTTCTGTATATGATAATTAAACATTTCTTGATAATGTTCAAAGGTGTGTTACTTTTTGTTACTGTTGTGAGCAGTTTAGTTGTTTGTTATTAAATCTAAGGAGTCATTGTTGTTAGAAATAGTCCACTTGTTAACTTCTAGGTTATTAGTTGTAAATAGTTCATCAGTCAGTACTCATGAGTAATGAATATACTGGAAATGGAATGGAATTTCAATCCTCTCAGTCGATACCTTATATTTCCGTTATATTCATCCTGTTAAATGTTATTTGCAACAAATATATATTCTGCTTTATAAGCAAAGTAACTCAGGGTTATTGCAACTATGGGAATGATTTGATAATATTTTACAGTAGCTGTTTTTCTAAATCATCTGCATTTTGTGACTTTTGGGGCATAGTTCACATTAAATAATTATACTCTTTAGAACACTCACATTTTGTGATATCAAAATAGATTAAGAATTCTTAAAATGTTTTGGCCTTTTGGTTCTTATCATTCATGACAGTAGATTAAACTACAATAGTGAATGACTTAAACTTACTTCCTAATAAATTGAAAGTTTAATGATATGCAAATAAAACTTTACATAGTTTAACATCTATCTGGTAGGTTGCTGACAGACGGCAGTAAAGCTATACGTCAGCAGACTCTTTTTGTCACAGTAATATTAATTAGAATCAACTTCTCAAAAAATTAGAAGTTGAACTGTTAGCTATCAAACTAGAAATTTATTACTTCAGGTATGTTAATTTTTGTGGTAGCTATTTAATACATTATTATTAAAATGAAGACTGCAACAACATGATTACCCTTTAAAAGAAAGAATAAAAAATATTTGCCAAGTCAAAGAATCATCTAATTTATTGTCCCTTTTGCGTTATCTTTACAGCTCATGGGGCACTCCGAATGGGACCACAAACGAGGCCCACGAGGATCACAGGTAAATTTCTCCTCCTTGATTTTTGCTTATTTTGTTTTTCTAATACTTTCAGCCATGAGTTTTCAAAAACTCAAGAAATAATAAGAAGTAGAGAGAGGAAGAAGCAAGACAATCATGCCATTTGTTTTTATTTAAGTCAGATGTAATTAAAGCCTGGCTTTCAAATCCCCAAGGCAGATGCCAGTATATTTCTCCTAAGAGCATTCTCATATCCCAGATTGGTTGTGTTTATTTGAATATATATTTTATATTTATCTTGTCTCTGTAGAATACATTTGGATCAGCAGCCCACTCTCTTGATTTTATTTATTTCCTTTGATAATTGTTCCATCTATTTTCTTTGTTTCTCTATCTTCCTGGTTTTGGTTAAATATTTTGAAATATAATCAGAGTAAACTTTGGACTAATTAGAAGATTTTTTTGTCTCTGAATTAACTGTCTTCATCTGACGGAAAGAGATGAAAAGACCTATTATTTTTGAAAAGAAACAAATTCTAAACCTTTCTATATTACCAGACTGTTTTCATTGTCTTACTTTATGTCTTAGGCAAGGAGAAAAGCTTCCATGACGCATTTATGCTTTTTTAATGACCTAATTAGACAATGTGGATTTGTTTTGCTTCCATAATTACTTTGCCTGACAGAATAAAGGCTGAGTTTTACCCTAAGAAACTTCTCTCTCCTCCTCGAGCATTTTGCGAAGAAATAGAAAAATAATTTGTCTCATAGCAGCTTATGGTTACCTGACTGTTAATATGCACAAGTAAATTAAGTGGGTGGAAATTTTTACTCCTACTGAACACATTTTGTATTGCCAGTAAAAATATAACTCAAAAGAGTAGAATGTGCAAAACCGTATCTGAAAATTGGTTGTGAATTGCGAACTTCTCCCAAGTGTTTTATAAAACTGATGGACGATTGTGTTGTCGTTATGTTTGTGTGGATAACTGTATTTAATTTAGGTCACTGGGAAAATAAAACCAAGTCCATCAGTTGTTTCAGTTGAGATTTCAATAGCTGTTTTTATTTTTGCTCATTTTCAATTTGATTCATCAGTATTATGAACCAATCAACTTAAACGAGGGTTATCCTAAAGAACATCTGCCTTGTCTGCTTTCCTGCCCCTCCTCTCTCCTGCTTCATTCACCTTCTCTGACATCTCTGCCTTTGAACACATCTATCATAAAGCGTTCAATCAGAATTTCCTGCAAGGTTGGTAATAAAATGATGAAATTAATGTAGAGTCAATTCTTGTGATTCTAAACCAGTTAAAAAATGAGGATGAGCCCAAGTGTGAAAGTCATGGTTTCTGATTATTGCCACCAAAGGCATGTTCATACCAAAAACATGCCCAGCAACATATTGAAGATGTGTCCCTTAAAGCAATGTAGTGTTACTTATGTATATATGTAAATTATTGTTAAAAATAGGTAGTATTTAGTCCACATATGACCTACTGTTACGTAATTCATCTTCACTTTGGATTAGTAACTCTGTCCCTATAAATTAGAAAAAAAAAAAAACTCATAAAAATACAATATTGTTTCTGTTAACATTAAATGTAACAAACCCACAGTGAAAATTTTCAAACTTCCAGATATTACATACAGCTAGAAGACTTCAGAATTTCACATGTACGCACTAAATATTTTCAGAAATAAAGTTTGATGATCTTGAAAAGCCTGAGGTGGTAGAAAAAGCAAAAGCATCAGAAGTGCTTGCATGAATTACTGTCGGAAACGTCAGTGTCTTTCCTGGATCTCTCCATGAGAAAAGTATTCCGAAGTAGGATACCTTTATCCCACTTGATTCCCCAACTCAGGTAAAAGCTGTCAAAGTAAAAAGCAAAAACACACACAGCAGAAAATAAAAAACAACAGGAAAAAGTTATTCTTTGGAAATTCCAGGTAGATAAAAATTAAGCATTAAATAATAACCTCTTATCCAATTCCAATTCCTTACTAGAAAACAAAAAGTGTGTTTTAAACCAGTTATCTTGCTATTAGTTTCTTGGATAATATTTCTAAAGCTTGTCAGCCTTTCAAAGGGAATTTCAGGTAGGCTGCATTGGAACCCAGCTCTCTGAATATTTTGGTAATCGTCCAAAGCCTTGTCAAATCCCTTCTCAGGTTAGTTAAATTTAGCTGGGTTTCTAAGGATCCTCTATCTATTGCTGTGGTGGGTCTAATTTTGAGGAAAAAACTGAATGACAAGATTACTGTTTTCTAAGAGCTCACAAATGGTAGTTGGAAATTGAGCTATACTTGTATCTGTAATTCACTAATAAGGCAGTCTGGTGGTTGCAATATTAAATACAGTCATACACCACATAATGTTTCTGTCAATGACAAACCATATGTAGGATGGTGGTGCCATGAGAGTATGATCCAGTATTTTTACTGTACCTTTACTATGTCTAGTTCACAAATACTTACCATTGTGTTACAGTTGCCTGCAGTGTTACAGCATTAGGTCCAATAACATGCTGTGTAGGTTTGCAGCCTCTACATACAGAGGCATGCTACTACTCAGCATGTAGTAGACTGGGCCATCCAGTTTGTGAGTCCCTTGATGATGTTTGTAGGACCAAATCACATAATGACACATTTCTCAGAAAGTATCACTGTTGGTAAACAATGCATGACTGTATATAAATAAAGTGGGATGAGCTGTAGGTGGAAATGAGTATGAGTCTGTCTTTCTCCTTCGGAGAACTAGGAATTACTTCTTAGAAGTGATGGTATCAGAAAGGTTAATGAAAAAGCTTGAGTAAATAGTCTGAACTGGGAAGACTGTGGGATACATTCAAGTATTTGTGAATTACTTTTTATAACTTCTTTATAGACCCTGATTGGGTTGGGATCACTATGGAAACTATTGTGAAAGAATGAGCACAGAATGTCAGATATTATTAATTAGAAAGGAGAAAGATGTGAGGAGGGTCGAGAGTTTGAAGCCAAGTACTAGAAGAATTACAGCCTTTGACACAGACCTTAGAGAGAAGCCGCAGAGGTCAGTGTTAGCAACCTCGAGTGAGAAGAGAAGACTATAATTCCAAAAAAAGTTTCAGACAGATTCTCGAAGGGTCACTCTGATGCCTGGTTAAAGCAGAGGATGGAAACTTGGGAATGCTGGACAAACGGGGGATAACTGAACTACACCAGTAGATAGATTCTTAGAAAAACAGTAAAAGAGAAAAACAGAGGAAGGCCAATTCTTGGAGACCACTTCCTGAAAATACTTGAAGGCATTATTGAATTCACACGGTCACTGTAGGGACCAAGTGAAGGAAAAATGATTCAGAATCAGAAGTGGTGTACTGTCAAGTTTACCAAAGAGAGGGCTGAGAATGCAGAGGCTCAAGAAAAAATGGACATTGTGTTTGGATTCAGTGATTAGGAAGACACTGGTGAACTTGGAGAAAACAGTTTTGAGAAAGAAGTGGTAGAAAGCAGGACATAAGAGACTTTTGGAAGATAGTAGCAAGTTCTCTTGGAGGAGCTTTGTTTCGAAGGAAATTTAGGATTATAGAAAGAGGTGTCAGCGAAAGTGAGTGAAATCTCTTTTTATGCCAACATGAGATGGGCATTTTAATTACTGACAGATGAAAAGAATCAGTGTGAAAAAGAGAGCCCTGAAAATTCTCAGTAGTGAATTAAGGACAGAATGTGCTTTCTTCCAAACTGGTCCTTCTGGCACCTGTTTCTGTGTTTTCCTCACAGCCAACCAACTCCCCACTGTCTCCCATCCCTCCATTTACACTATTTCAGGAAACCTCGCCCTGTTCTCCAATGAACTACTGGATAAATTTGCCAAAAAGTACAGATATAGCAGCTTTAGAAAGAAAGTAGAGATACCTCTAACCAAAACAAAAGGTTAAAAAAAAATATTATTTTTTTTTTAAACAGGACAGATATTATAAAATGAAAGAAAAAATGTGAAGTTAAGGACTTTACTTTTTTGGTAGAGACAGGGTGAATAAAGTTAGGGAAGCAATACTGAAAAATCTTGAATGGTAGAAAACACACAGAATACGTGTTGTCTTAGATATCTGAATAGGAGGACTTGCTTGGTTTCTGAGCACCAAGACACGTCCAGTAGGAAGCACAGAGCTGTCCCACGTGTGAATGAGGTCGCTTAGCAGATGAAAGTGAGCATGTTGTACTTTGATATGAAAAGCATGTCTGTATTTCAGGCACTTTCTTTTTTGCCTTTGAGGAATCAAAAAACAACTTTTGCCTTTCAGTGGCGTATGGTTTTATCTGAAATCAGCCTTAATCACTGCTAGGGTGAAGTTCAGCTTCTGGCTTTCCCCTAGGTGCTTATCAAAAAGAGATCATCTCAAATTTTTCTTTTTTCTCCAAAATTATATATTCATTATCACAAAATTTAAGAAGGTGCGCCTTGTATGGCAAATACTTATCCTATAGAAAAATGCCTATCATGTGTCAAATTCCAGCATTTAATTACATGTGATTCTTTAGACTCAGCAAGAATTTCATTCAAGTTGACTTATTTTGCCTTATTCTCAGTAACTCTCTGATAGAATTCCTCAGCTCACTCCTAGCTTTCTGGCTGATATTTCTCCTTTCTTTTTCTTTTTTTAAAGTATAAACTCTCAAAGAGCAGATCATCAAATACAGGAAAGACTCCATATGGTAAATAAACTTTCAGCGGCAGGCAGAACTCTTTCATTTGGCAGCGGTTCCAGTAATGCCAAGTGAAGTCAGGGGATGGAATTCTCAGAAGGCAGTTACTTTTTTTCATTTTTTTTTTCCTTTAAATTCTTAAAAGTTTTCCAGAGGGAAGTTGAGAGAGACAATGGAAAATATACTGTCCTTTGAAAAACTTACAAGTAGTAGGAGGGGATTCTAGGGAGCCAATAATTTACTTATTTTGTTAGTTGAGGGTCCTTGTGGAAAGGATTAGTTCCATTTGTGAACCTCCTAACATTTTAATGTACTTGGCACCAGCAAGCCTTCTTTATCAATAGATAAATACTAGCAGGTTCTTTAGTTATGTAAAATATTATTGATGTCAGCCAGGTTTTATAAATAAGCATACAATAATTACCAAGAAATAAATTGTCATATTATCCGTCTAGTCTTCAAATAATTGAAGTATTTCTTTAAAGTGTTTAGAAATTCGGGTTTGTGTGTTTCTAAATAATTGAAGTATTGTATGTAGTCCTGTAATGCAAGAAGATAGGTAGATATTCTGATGAAGAAAAGTTATTAAATGCACTAGATTATCAACTTGAAAATGATCTGTGGACTGTTGAATAGCAGGTCTTTAATGGCCTACGAAGTATTATAGGCTCCAAACTGTAAAAATTCTAGAATAGGGGGTGGCACTTGTGGTTCAAAGGAGTAGGGCACTAGCCCCATATGCCTGAGGTGGCGGGTTCAAACCCAGCCCCAGCAAAAAAAAAAAAAAAAAAAAAAAATTCTAGAATAAGAAGCAGCTACCCAAATCAGCTAGCTTATGTAGCATTGTGTTAAGTCTCGACAATGAATTTTGACAGGGAAGTCATTGCACTTAACTTTTTTATCTACTTACATATCTAAGAGAACGGATCTGTTAATAGCTACTGAAGTTGACACCTAACCATTTCCTGCTAATAGTCCAAGTCAGTGATAGGTCAATTCTTTTCTGGGTTAAATAATTTGTTTTTGATAAGGGACTGTGAAGAGATTGCCTTCCAGACTTGTGTAGAATATTAGTGTAGATAATTTATTAAACTTAACTTTATAAATGCATTTTAGAAAGATGACCAACCATGTTTCCCAGGAATTTATTCCAAAGAATTACTGTGAGCAGATTGGGAGTCCATTATTACATCTCCTAAATGTCTAGTATGGAATAATTATGCCCCAGATCAGAGATTTTCCATCAGTGAGTCGCGGCACACTGATGTGCCTTGAGAGGATCTTAGGTGTGCTGTGAAAATTTTTAAAGTTCATTAATTAAATTACTTTTGAAAGAGTTTAAAGCACAGTAAATGAATGCATTTACTCTTCTGACTCCTTTGTTTGATCAACATAATTTAAATGTACCACAGAAGTTTAACTATAGCTCAAGTGAGCCATGAGATAAAAAAGGTTGAAAATACTGTCCTAGATAAAGCTGGATACCAGTGTTACTTTTCTTAGAAATGTAATGCTTTTTTATTGTATTTATTTCTCCTTTTTCATTTTTCCGTGTTAACCTAACAACCGTTGGTATTAGTTTAGAAAATTTTCCAATAATTGTTTCATTTTTGGCCACTGTCTAATGAAATTTTTGTGTGTTGCATTTTCTAGGATTGGTTTTCTCTGTGTGTTGTGTTGTGAATTTTGTTTCAATTCTGTTTATGTGGATGAGAAGCACACAACAGATATTTGCTGGGTTCCATTTATGGTAGGGGTAGCCTTATCATCTCATTCAGTAGCTATAAGAAGGGCCTAAATATCATGTCCGTCTCCTCCATTACAGTGACCCCTAGGCAGTTTAAATTGCATCTGTTAGATCGACAGCGGCAGACAGTCTTTTTTTTTACTCTGTGCAATTGCTTTTATCTAGTTGCAGCCTAATTTTAACGTCTTTAATTTGAGTAGACAAACTTTATGAAGACACATACAGTCTTAGAAAATTTGTCCTACCAGGGATATTGCTGACAACAGCCACACAATGCCAGTGTCAAAGGATACAGAAACCCTTCCTAGTTTCCTCAGAGAAAGGGAAACAGCGTTTCTCTTTAACAACAGAACCCACTAGTGTATTATTTTTACTGTGTCCCTGATCTCTACCCACAAACAGCCAGAAGCAACCCCTCCCTATCTGCTGCCCAGTTATGATAAGAAAAATGTCTCCAGACATTGTCAAATGTCCCCTGGGAGGCAAAATAGCTTTTAGTTGAGAACTACTGTGATTATAGCATAATCTTATTGCCAAGCATGTAAGAGATAGTAAATAAATATTTACTGATTAATTTTGACACTTCATGGAGGAAAATGGGAAAATAATCTCTTCAAGGATTTATGCTTTCAGGCTTTTTGTTTTCATCTTTAAATCTGTCAAACAGCAATTTAAAAAAATGTATTCATTTTATTGTGAAGTCTTTCTCCCCCAGTTGAATTATGTCCTAGGAAACCGGGGCAGGGATGGAGGGAGCTGCACTCTTCCCACACTTATGCATTCAAGTGATTCCCAGGAGCAGCTGGAGAGAGAGTGTGGCTCTGTCCACATGGTGATTGCATGAAAAATGTGCTTTTAGGAAACTGATTGATGATCTTGAGTAAGGCACTCTTTATTAAAGGCCCTGATCTCTTTAAAAGAACATGGATGAACAGGAATCAAACAAGTCTACAGAAATAAAAGGGAAAATTGCCACTGGCGTCTATGTTTTTATTTTTTCCCCATGTTTATAGATTAGTAGACATGTTGTTTAGTACTTATTGAATGACCCTCTTATCTTGGGTACCATGACATCATTCACACGACGTGGGTAATGTTTTATGCTTGCTTTGCCGAATCAGAACCTCGTGGTACCTTACATGAAACCAAATGAAGCAATGATATAAACAGCCATTGATAATAGGTATTTATCTGTAGGAGCTGTAAAGCCTTTAAGAAACAGTTAAGTTACTAAGTATTAAAAAGTTTATTTTGAGAGAAACAAAATCAGGGGTGATACTTATCACTTTAAGCCACAGTGTCTGACCATTCTTGCAGTTGTGGCTTTTATTGTGTTTTCCCCCAAAATATCTTATATATTAAGAAAATTAATTCAAGTATTTTTCATGTAAGTTTTCTATAATATCAATATACAAAATTGGAAATGAATTTTCCAGCTCTAAAGTTTTGCTTTCCAATTGCTAGAACAATAGAAAAAAAAATAAAAAGATAAGCTAACTTGAGAACAGTTGCTTTTTATCAGGAATTATAATATATAACAAAGGGAAATAACTGTTACCCAGTACTAGATAGATGATGTTATGCAGTCTCTGGCTTAGAACAAGATCTGGTTTTTCATTAATAGTGAAAGCATACTTCAAAAGGGAAGTTCTGGGGATGAATTTTTTAATTGTTACTCTACTTATTTGTGAAAAAAAAGATTGTGCCAAATATAATCAGGTTCCATAGAGGGGGGAAAAAAATCTAAGACTAGAATAAATTCTCAGTTAAGAAGGTATGTGAAGGTAAGAAGAAAGCAAGGAGGTACTGTGGTAGTTAGAGTACTAACCAGCAAGAGGGAATTAAGGCAAAGACAATGGGAAATGGTTGATCTTACAGGGGTCCTCAAACTTTTGAAACAGGGGGCCAGTTCACTGTCCCTCAGACCGTTGGAGGGCCGGACTGTAGTTTTTAAAAAACAAACAAACTATGAACAAATTCCTATGCACACTGCACATATCTTATTTTGAAGTAAAAAAAACAAAACGGGAACAAATACAATCACACCACCTCATTCAGCCCGTGGGCCGCAGTTTGAGGACCCCTGAGATAACTATTAATATCTGTTTTGGAATACTAACCAAAAAGCTTAAGATTTAGGTTTTTAGTACATTCTTGGTATGATTTTTTAAGATTTGTAGAAAGTGAATATTTGTATTTATTATTTATTTAATTTCTTATTAATGAATAGTCAGTTTACATGTATAAATATGTATTTCTCATAGCTTTAAAATACAAATGATCGTATAGGAATTTTTCTTTTTCCCCATTTTAGGGGATAAACTAAAAGACTAATAATTGCTTTCTCTCCAAGATTTTATATTATCATTAAAGAGACTAATTTAATTTTGCAAAGTTTTATATTGTGAGCACAAAGATTGCTTCTGCAGCTCTGTTCTCAGCATTACACGGTTGCCCCATTCTATGCGGCCATCTTGTAAATAAATGTAAGTAAATCTAGGCTACTGTGGCTAATAATTACACAGAAAAACCTTGGAAAGACGTCAGAGATATCACTGAAATTATCTTAAAAGTCACAAAAATGAAGTTTCTTGTCAGATTTGATCATATGGTTTTTTGATTTGTTTTGGTTGTTGTATTTGCGTGTGCATGTGTGGTGATGTATTATATAGTGATCAATTCCTGGAAAACTCTTGAATGGTACAAGTTAAAGCTTGTTTTATAGGAAATCTGCAGGTTATCAAACATAAAGCAATTTGCTTCCCAAGTTCTATAGCCCTGGGGTTCAATACTTCTGGGTGACCATTCACACTTGGATCTCTACAGCTATTTCCAATTTGGAATTTTGTATCTGTCTTCTTTTGTTTTCAAATCATTTTAAGCCTGAGTTTAGAGAAGGTTGTTTACACAGTACAAATAATGCACACTTAAAAGAGCCATCTTTTAAAAACCATTTAAATGAGATAAAAACACACTCAGAAGATTGTGGATGAGACAAACGGAGTAAAACTTTCAAAAGTTAAACCAGCATGACCAGTCAGGAAGACAGAGAAATGTAAACACATGTAGAAACCCCGATTCTCAAAGGATTGGAGCAGAGGAGGAAAAGAAGTCTATCAAAGATGATGCGGAAGAAATGAGTTTTTCTCCTATGCGGGCAGAATTAGATCATCTACTGGCATCATTTTAGTATTGAATAAAATTCACGTTGGGGGGAGGCAGAAGAACAGAGGGAGGGTTTGGGGTGCTCCCACTGAATGGGCATAAGGTAGGGGTGTATGGCACATCGTTTAGGTGCGGGACATAACTACAAGAGGGACTCTCCCTAACAAATTCAAATATTGTGACTTGATGGTCTGTACCCTCACTTAAACCTGAAATTAAAAAATAAATAAATAAAAATATAAAAGCAACTCTCAACTCAAAGCACGTTCTCAAATTCAAAATGAGATAACCACAAAGCAATTCTATGGATTCATTCTGTATAAACAGTATTTAATATTGACAAAATTCTCTTTAAAAAAAAAAAAAATGACACAGAAGAGATACTCAGGTAAAAAGATTGTGAGGTAGTGAAAAGACCATCTCCCGAGGAAAGATGTGAACATAGCCATTCAGGAGCATGGAGAAGGTTAGCAACACATCGCCTCTTCATTCTGGGAATAATGATTTGGAGTTTGGCAGGTTTAATACCAGTTTGACTTTGTGGTCCCTGGTCAGGTTTAGAGTGACTTTGTGCCTTAACTTGACAGTTCTAGTATCGCAAACATTAGGACAGTATGACGCATGCTTGTTGTATATTCAAGGCTTTCTAGTATTTTCTTCAAAATATTATACTTCACTATGTAAGTTTGTGAAATCTAATCCTAGGACAATTTAGTTTTCTTTTTGATGTAGAAATATCCAGCATAACTTTCAGGTTTGCTAAATAGTGTGATTGCAGTAGTCAGTCTTAGACGGATGCCCACCCAGCAGAGAGTGAAATTTTAGTTAATATTTCTAAAATAAATGAGAACATGTTATAATTTGTGAACTTAGAGTTTAATGTATGCAAGCAAGTTTTGCTGAACCAGTGTGTCCTGAGGAATTTTCTATGATAACTCACAGTAAAATACAGCATCCCCTTTGGGATTTGTGAAATTATTACTAAAGCATGAAGAACAGGCCAAAAAGCTTTTTGTTTTATTTAGGCTATTCCTCTGCTTCAGGCTTTTCCATTTCTAAAGCATGCAGGTAAGTTAGGACTGGCTAATTTTAATATCCATGAGCCCATCTTATAGGGTAGACTTTGATTACTTTGACTCTCAATTAATATTATAATATCAGGAAGAATTTGTCATGTTGGTGTGAATTAAGGAGAAAATAATATTTAAATACAGACTTTTTCCTACAGGAATATGTTTTCTCATTCTCAAAGCACATGGATACGCCTTCTCTTCCCTCCATTTTTTCTTTTTTCTTATCACATAGAATTTTTAAACTCAGGAGTAATCCCGTCTCATGCAGCTCAGGGATCTGAAATTTACATAACGACTTTAATAGAAACTTATGACACATGATGTGACCAGGCTTTTCACTATTTTTTGCTATTTATTTGGCTTAAAATCAGTGGAACAAACTGAACTTGGCATTGCTATTTCTGTTCAAAAAGAAGAAAAATATATAATTCTACTTTTCTTATGTTTTGGCCTTGGCACTGTGGCTTTTGTTTATGGAAAAAGACAGGAGAGGAAAAAAGCATTATTTTAACTTCACATGATAAATAATCATACCAAACTGAAATTTCCTTAAAAAGTATTTGTTTTTATTTCTTACCGCAATAATGCAGATTGCTGCTGATTCAGTGCAAGTTTAAAACAAGAAATGTTAATATCTTTTAAAAATAACGTTATAGGTTTAAATGCAATTCTAAGATTATATCTTTGTAGAAATATTTCATTAGAATTCAACGACTTTCTGTATCTGCGTAACTAGGAAAAGCCTTTCATTTTATAATGGGTGTTATTTGCATTTGACAAATTCTTTTAGCATAAAGGAAAAGCATTAAGATTTAATTTTAGTAAAAATTATAACTCTTTTTATCTGTGCATTGTGGACACTGTTAACTAATTGAAACATTGACCATTTTTGCCAAGCGTAAGTTTCTTCCAGATATTAATTAGGAAAAAATTGGATTATAAGTGATATCTGTGACTTCCAACTAAGTTAAAGAACATTCTGTTTTCATCTTTTTATTCCCCAGTGGTCATGAAAATTTTAATCAGTGAACATAGTATAGACAGTAAGTAATTTTCCTGAAATGAACAGTGTTCATATTGAATAGCTTTACATATTTTGTACGTGTCTAGAAGTATAAGGGAGGCTCCATTTATTACATTTGATATTAGATATTTGACAACTTCGCCTTTTAAATATTATGCAGTATTTCAAACATACAGCAAAGTACAGTGAATCGTGTAAATAAACTATATATTCACAACTTAAATTCAATAAATTTAACATCTTGCTCTATTTGATGTTTTTTTGTTAATTTATAGCTAGACAATTGCTTAGAAATATTCATATTAAACTTTTTTATAATGTATCCATTATTCTAATTAATATATATTTTCTCTTAAATTTTTCTATATGCGACCTATGAGAATTTAAATCTATTATATTTATATATATTAATATATATATTCTCTTAAATTTATTTTCCTATATGAGACCTTATGAGAATTTAAATCTATGGGAAAAATTGTTTCAGAGAGTATGAAAAAGTGTTAGATACTATGGAAAAGAATAGAGAAAAGATTAGTTTTTCAAGGAGACAAGCATGATTGGTTGATTTTTATTTTTTTAAACTGAGTACATTGAGAAATATATACTAGTATGTGCAAAAAGTACCTAATTTAATACTATCCAGAAAAGGCCTAACCACTATATTAATGCCTAAGTACACAAAAATGAGTTATCCTAAATGCATGAGCATTGTCATAAGTATTCTCTGTATTAAAAATAAAATTATTGTCTCTTTGGAGATATTAAGAACAAAGACAAGAATGTTAACATTAAATAATTTTTTCCAGATAGACTAGCTTTGATACTTACACTTAAATTTTTTGTGAAATGTTTAGAAAATCATCCCTGTAATAGTCACTATGTCAACTTCTTAAAATCAGCTTCATTTAGAGAAGCTATAAAATTGGAGAACTGTTATTATGTCTTACTACATGGTCTTTTAAAACTGTTGTGTTCTATGTATTGTATATAACTATTTAATGGTGGTTCTAATAACTTAGAAGCCAAGAGTGTTGTATGTGTTTTTATTTTAAAAATGTAATCATTTATGTGAGGGTTAGGATTACATAATTTAGTAGGGATTGTCTTATTTACACACAATAGAATACTTTTTGCAGAGCAAAAATCACAAGATAATGATGAGGATTGCAAAACTCATTAAGAGATCACCCTATTTAATACTTTTCAAAGACTGTTATATGCAAAGAATGCATTCTTACATTTTGACATTAAAAAGCATGGTATGTGACCAAATGTGTGAGTGACAGAATAAGAATTTAGAATGTTTTCTCATTAAATTCCAGTTAAAATTCTAAACTAACAAGGTTAAATGGAGGAGGAGGAAATAAAATTCTGTACTTAAATTTTTAATGAAGTTCCAGTATGCATACTTTTTATAAGCAAATGAAAAAACCAAAGGTAAGGCTTAAAAGTTTGGGTTGAGTTCAAACCCAATATCATATGGATTTTCTAATAGCAAGTGTTACTTTGGGCTTCATTAACAGTAGTCATTATGGCATACAGAGCAGAAGAATTAATCCAGTAAATTCTGTGTTGGCCCAATGACCCTGCACGTGTTAACATTCCGTTCTAAATACAAGATTTCAAGCAGAGTATTAAAAATCGGTTGCACTCTCATAGACAATGAACATGTCTGGATAAATATTCTAGAAGACGTAGAAATTTAACTCACAGACAAGAACTTATGAAGAAAAGCAAGAAAGGGAGGGTGGCGCCTGTGGCTCAAAGGGGTAGGGTGCCGGCCCCATATGCCGGAGGCGGGGGGCTCAAACCCAGCCCCGGCCAAAAACTGGAAAAAAAAAAAAAAAAAGCAAGAAAGGGAGAAAAACCTATGTCCTCTTGATTCAAAAGGGGTAGAACATAGAAGGGGAGTGAGTTGCTTTTTTGTCATCTTATAAGATACTATTTGGACAAATGGATAGAACACAAGAGTAGTCAGTATTTGATTGAATCTGAGGAGACATTTCTGGCCATTTCAATTGATTTAAAGATAAAACAAAATTGTAGTTATTCTGAATATGAAATTGTTTAATGAATGTCTTATAAAGATGGGTCTATTAGAGTAGATGAGCTAACTCCATAAAAGTGTGTCTACTTTTAGTTTCTGAGTAGTGATGAACAGTCTTTGTTAAATCTTTATTAAGATCTTAATATCTTAAATCAGTGTATATCTCAGAGAAGAGTCATGTAATGGTGCTCTTCGTTTAATTGAAATTTCCAAATCTGAGCAAACTATGAGTTTTAAACTCAGCTCTAGTTTGCATTGGCATTGGGTACTTAGAATAATAGATTTCTTACAGTACTGTTTTAAAGCAGTCATTTCAGTGGACCAGCAGTGTCCATATTCAGTGTCATGTAGGGAGCTTACCAAACATTCCAATTGACCAGATTTTAGGTAGACCTAGGAAATCTTCATTTTAAGAATTTTCCAGGCAACATGCAGAGTGTCCATGATACACCTTTAACTAAAACAGGCGTTATGGATGGCAGATGAATTTCAGTGTCTTGACTGCTTTGTATCACTTCTGCCTGAAGTCCTCATGTTTGAGCTGGATTTTTTTAATATTCATTTATAAATGGTGGACTTGGTATTTTAGTGGATCTCAATCATTTATTCATTAATACAGATAAAGGATAACAAGAATAACTTTCAATGTGGCAATAAGGACAAAGGAATGAAAGTACCAAGTACTGAGTTGAAAGACGGAAACAACTTTGAAGCCGAGACAGGTTGCTCTCCTGACAACCTCTGACATCAGAGCAGTAATGTTGCATAACTCCAAACACAGTCATTTGAATTAAGGTCTACATGAATGATGCCCACTGGAGTTGTGCAGTATACAACACACACAGCCACACACATGATCTTTTTTAACCCCTTAAATCCACTTCTATACTTAAAACAAAAAAAACTGTTGCCCTAAAGCTTAAACTTGATCATGTCACTTCTGTTAACTCTCAGGAAAAGGACACAGATCCTACTAGCTTTTCTATCAACATTTTCCTTCTCTATCTAACATAAATCAAATTTCCTATACTCTGGATGGCATCATGCTATTTCACTTTTCCATGGTTTTATAAGTGCATTTCTATGCCTGTCTTAAATACCTTTCCTCCTTTTATCTTCTTAAATTATTCTTCAGTATAATTGAACCATCTGAGTCCCAATTGTTTTAATCCCTGAGTCTCATAATGTGCTTTGCATCCATCATATGTGAATTGCAGAAGTTAGAATACTATACAAAATTTCCCACTACAGTAAAATTCTCATATCCAGGAACTATCTTGTTTGAATCTCCAGGAGTGATTGCCATCGAAAGGTTATTCAAGAAACATTGAAAATCAGTGAATGAGTGAATGGGGCAGTCATTAGGAAATTTGAGCACATAGAACTTTCATCTAACCTGCTTTGTGTGACCTTGTTTTAAGTTGAGCAAAACTGGAGTTTCAATTTGTATTTATGAAAGCATATTAAAAAAAAAAAAAAGTATCTCTGATAGAATCTGAACTTTTAAAAAAATATCATATTACAAAATGAAGCACTATTTTTTCCAGTTCTTCAAAGTATGATGCTGGCATTTTAATGGGGATTTCATTGAATCTATAGATTGCTTTGGGTAGTATGGACATTTTAACAATGTTGATTCTTCCCAGCCGAGAGCATGGTATGTATGTTCTTCCATTTGTTAATGTCTTCTGCTATTTCTTTTCTTAAGGTTTCATAATTCTCTTTATAGAGGTCCCTCACCTCTTTTATTAGGTGAATTCCTAGGAATTTCATTTTCTTTGACACTATCTTTGATTAATTTCTCAAGTTGACTGTTATTGGTGTATACAAGAATCAGAAACAAAAAACCCATATAGCCAAGATAGTTTTTAGTTATGAAAACAAAACCATAGGTATCATTCTACTAGACTTCATGTTATATTATAAGCCCATGTGATCAAAACAGCATGGTATTGGCATAAAAATAGAGACATAGACATATGGAAGTAAATAGAAAACCAGAAACAAAACCAATCTCTTATAGCCATCTCATCTTTGATTAAACCAAAGAAAAGCATATAGTGGGGGAAAGAACCCTCACAACAACAACAAAAATAAAAAATGGGACTTAAGCTAAAAAGCTTCTGCACACAACAATTAAAGCAAATAGACAACCTTCACAATGGGAAAAGATATTTGCATATTATGAATCTGACAAAGGCATGACAGCTAGGATTGATAGAGAACTCAAATTAATCAACAGAAAAAGCAAACAATCCCATCTATCATGAGGCAAGAGACATGAACAGAACTTTCTCTGAGGAAGACAGAAGAGTGGCTAACAAACGTGAAGAAATGCTCATTGTCCTCAACCCTCAGAGAAATGCAAATCAAAGCCACCCTGAGATATTGCTTAACTCCAGTGAGAATAGCCCATATCCCCAACCAGAGTTGCAAATGTTGGCATAAAGAGAGGGGAACACTTACATTGTTGGTGGGACTGCAAACTAATAATACAGCCTCTTTGGAAAGAAGTACGGAGAATTCTCACAGAACTCAAATTAGACCTTTCATTGGACCTCACAATCCCCACTACTAGACATCTACCCAGAAGAAAAAAAAAAAAATCATTTTAACATAAAGACATTTGGGCTAGAATGTTTATTGCAGCTTAATTTACAATTGCCAAGATGTGGAAACAACCTGGACTTAGGAATGGATTAGCAAGCTGTGGTTTTTGTATACTGTGGAATATTATTCAGCTGTCAGAAAAGATGGTGACTTTATATCTTTTGTAAAGTATCACAAGAATGGAAAAGCAAGTTCCTAGTGTATTCAATTTTTTTATGAAGCCTGTAGACAAGCTAACAATACCCACATAGGAGAAAAATTTACTTCTATTCAATTGGGGAACAGACGGACAAAGGGGTATTGGGGTGCTCCTACTTAAAGGGCACAAGGTGGGCTTTATGGCTCACCTTCTGGGTGTGGAGCACAACTACAAGAAGGACTCTACCTAACATTCAAAAACTGTGATCTCATTGTTTATAACCTCTTAATCTTAAAAAATATACATATAAAATCATATTATCAATTATACATGATGATACTATTTTCTGAATGATAGCACTCAAATGTATACATAACCTTTTTGTTCTCTAATATTTTTGACAGCAATTAAACTATTAGAAAAGAATAGTTGAAAAACCTAACAAGAAATCTGGAAGGTAATCCAATCAAGTTTATAATAAACTCATTTGGTGTGTTTTTATTATATATTTTTTAGCTAATTTTGAATGGGTTACAAAAATAGGACATGAAACCAAAAGAAATTCCCAAAGTTCTAGAATGCTTTTATAAATGTTATAAAACTATCTTAGAATGTGAAATAATACTTTATGAGCTTAGACGTCATCCCTAAACTCCCTAATAAAACCCAGATCTTTCCACTCAAGTAAAATACTGGTGTCATGAAACTTTATAAAATTTATCTAGTACCAAATCTACATTTATCTAAGGATGGACAGTGTCTTTCCTTCTGCGTGTTTCCTATTTTCCTTGTACATTAATAACATACTTAGAATTTTTGAGGTTGTATGCTAAAATTTATGGAAGGACATAAAACTGTATGGTACCTTGTCACAGTTTCGGGGTGTAATAAATATCTTTTGAAAGAATAACTTTGAGTAGACAAATCATTTGCAAAGGATGCAAGTGATTTTAATGTTTCGGACAAAATTCTTCGCTGCCATGGTTACTCCACTGCTGCAGGTCTGTCATGTCTTTCTTGTTTTACTTAGAAGTTATCTTTGAAAATGTATGAAATATGAAACCAGAACTGCAAATATATAATATCTTCCCCCATACCATATTGGTTGGCGTTAATTGGTCACTACCAGTCAAAATGACTATTCTGTTTCCAAACACACTAAATTCTCCAAACTGGGATGTTGGTTCATCTTAGATTAAAATGCTGAACTAGGGATTTCCTGTATCTTTTCTGTTCATTGACTTTCAGGTTAAGTTTTTCTTATTTGATAAGTAATTTCTAAAATGTTTAAAATTAAAGGACTAAAAACATATGCTGAGTTAACCGAAAGGAAAACAAGAACCCAATATGTAGTTTTTGTCAGATATTGTGCCAAGTACTTTATTCACATGATTTATTTTAATCTAAAAAAAAAAAAAAAAAAAAAAAAATTCCTGAAGGTAGGTAATTTATTCATTTCAGATGTTTAAGCACCTCCTGTGTGTGGGCACAGTCCTGAAGGTAAGGCAGTTCCATGGAATACAAGACAGCTGACCTTTTCCTCTCAGGTAGCTCATATTCTAGAATTCTAGATATTATTATATCTTCACAAGTAGAGACACACATTTTAATAGTTTTTATGACTTGCCAAAGCCACAGAGCTAGAGAGAGGTAAGGTTGTGTTCAAACCCAAGTCTCTCTGTCTTAAAAAGCCACTTTTCTCTCTACTATGCTTATACTATCTCTCACCAAGATATATATGAAATCTGATTTATCCACAAAGGTATTTACCATATAAGGTCAACATTTAGTTTTTTAAATATTGATGGTAATTTACATCATTTAAAATAAACTCCATTTCTTTGAGATTTACAGAACCTGAATTTTAATCGGAAAATTATAGAAATAGAAGCCCTATATTATGATAGAGACCATAAATTTAGAGTTTCAGAAACAAGGTTGATCTTCAAATAGTGGGCTTTCCAAATAGTCGTATAAATGTACAGAAAACAAACATTTTAGAATTGCTTTTCTATCAAAAAAAAAAAAAAAAATGGTGATGTCAGCCAACAGAAATATAGCACTTCTTTTTCCACTGCCAAGCCTGCCTGACATAAATTAGATTTATTATGTACAGTACATGAAGAAGTTCCACTCCAGACCTACATAGCTTGCTAACCTTTCCACTTTACCACGTATGCAGCAGGGCAGTTAAGGAAGTTAGTTTATTTATTATGGAGTAGAAATTACCTTGGAACATGAACTTTGGAAGACCTCTAAACGTGCCATAACCTCTAATTTAAGTAGCAGCCGTCTGTGGAAGGAAAATTTACTATACCTCATCTTCTCAAGGCTGCACATCTGTGAAAGCAAAAGGTTATAATTAACTTTTCTGGGAATTTCCTGAAACTACCCATTTTGAAGTATGGTGCTGTAGGATTGCACACTGACTGAACTGAAGGGCAGGTTGGTGGGGTGGCAGAGAATGAGCTTTGAAGTAATGAAGATCCCAACTCCACCATTAAATATAGGTAGGACTTTAATGAGATACTTAATCTCTGAAGTTGTGGTTTGCTCATCTGGAGAATGAGATAACATCTGCTTTGTAGGTTTGTTCTGTGGATACAATACATTGTGATTGATTAGATTAAAAATACACTCTCATTTAAGGGGTAGCTTTTAACATCGTCTTCATCTTGCTACCCCCATCTCTCCCTGTATATATAACCTGCTATATGGCCTTCTCTGATTCTTTAGAACATGACCACTCATCTTCCCTTGGTCCATAGAGAATCAACTTAAAGATCAGCTTTGTCTAAATTTTCCCAATTTCTCAGTTGGTACCATTTTTTTCTTTGTTTTTCAAAACCAGCAAGATATTTCAGTATCAACTTTCAACAAAGGGAGATTTGCTCCCTAATAGAGTCTTGCACTAAAATTATGAGTAGCAGGACCCCACCACTACACAGATTTCTTTGATATATGAGAAATGGCATCACAACCAAGCTCCCAAATGGAAACATTTCCTTCCAAGTTCCTATAAATAACTTTTAACATATTATTTATTGGGTTACCTACAATTATATGGGTAAGATAAATTATTTTTCTAAATCAAAATGCCTGCTTCCCGAGTAATTTATGAGGGTGAATATTATATCACCTACAAACTATCTTTCAGGAATTTTCAGGCGGAATACAAATTTTGATATCCTACATTTTGCAAAAGAAATTCAGATAAAGTCCTTGCGAAAATTGGATTTAATATTTTAATTGACCTTTCTTTACCTTGGCATCAAGCAGAATTTTAACTTATGTTAATTGCAGCCTATGTTATAGTTATCTGTTTCATTAGGTCTAATATATTGTTTAAGATTAAGCTATAAAATGGAGATTAAGCTGTAGAAAAAAGCTCTGATTAAAAGTGGGAGAGGAAAGAAATCTCTGAATAAACATTACAGAAAGAATAAATTTTACCCATTAAAAGATGTATTTATGACAACCTCACAAGCTGGTTTTGAGGTACCATTTGTGTGTTCAATGATTAAGCAAGCTACTTGAAAATCATCTGCTATCTACTAGTGACATTGTGGCCTCATAGATGGGGAGTGTTTGGGAATCTAATATATATATAAAATCACATAATTTAATACATAACACATATTATTCTCTCAGATTGTTTGGGATCATCTATAGACTTTCATCCGTGTGAAAGTGTTCTTTTCGACTTCATTCTGAGTTTGGCCAGAAGATTCTATTAATTTTAGCTTTTCTTTAAGCCTGAAGGACTTGACCTAACAGATGGGTTCTACTTACAAATTATAGCAATAATTTCATTATTTTCACATATGATTAAAAGAAATGTTTTTAAATGAACAACTAAACTCAAATGCAAAAAAAAAAACCCTAATAGAAATTAGGTTTAGAATTTGTGTATATTCACAAATCTAAGAATTTACACCTAGAAACTATTGCCATGTCTTAATTTGAATTTTTATTGTACTAATCTATAAAATGAATGTTACTGCAAGAATTGATTCAATTTCAACATAATTAGTCTTTAAAATTTCTAAATATGGTTTTAGACTCAAATATTATCTTACCTTTTTGTCAAAGAAATTTAAAAACAAAGTCTCAAGTATTAATTGAATTGTGAGTCCTATTTAATGTTATAATTTTCATATTAAGTCTACTGAATGTTAGCAGGAAATAGATAACAAAATTGAGCAAAATAAAGATGTGAACATCCTGAAAGAAACAGTACTATATACAACTAATTAAAAACAGAGGGATGAGTAGTTTGGCAGAAGCATTGAGATATCTGGAAAACAGGAAATAAGCATTGCCTCGGTCTTACATAATGTGAAAAGACTAAGTCCTCTACTAGCAATAAACAGAAAAGAGGAACTCTTTAGCATTAAGCAGTCATTTACCAGTGGAAATGAGATGAGACAATTTTCATTTTAAATATGCTCAATTCATGGAAGTTCACAAAAATATAATGTCAAGTAGAAAATGATTTTCTTGTTGATTATCTAAGGATACTGATAATGAGAATGTTCTATATTATTCCTTAGCTGCATGCTACTGTCTGCACAGACTGGCTTTCTCATTTGCAGATGGAATTTGTCTAATTGTTAAAGCTTCAACAATCTTGAGAGAGTAACAGAATTATACAAAGGAATAAAAGAAAAGGATAAATTGGTAAAAATTGAAGAAAGCTATGGTTTCCAGTTTCTTCTTTTAGATCTTTGAATTTCAGAGCTAGAGATAAGGTTGTAATTAGTTATTTGTAATTTTTATTCTGCTTATCTTTTAGATTACTATTATGGTACACAACTACGTATTCGTGTGTTTATTCAGAAAGCATTCTTTGAGTGTCTGTTTTAAGTGTTATATATATAAATTTAAGGAAGATTTTTGCATACCTGGGGAAAAAAACCCAACTACATGTCCTTCATTTATTCATTCATTAAGTTTTTTGTCCAACATTATGTCTCTTCTGCATGGCAGACACGGTGCTGGGCATTGGAGACAGGAACACACAAACGAAACCACCTTGTTCTTATTCTAATGGTGGAGACATCTCTGATGCAATGTGGCTGGTGCTGTATTGGCAGCATGCTCTGCGAATGACGAGCTTATAAGAAGGTTATGTAAATAGACTAGATAGTTAGGCCTTGTAGAAAAGAGGCTAAGCGGCTACACTTAAATTGACTCTTGAAAATTGGTTCACAGCTGGCCGAGGAAAAGGATTTGGAGAATTTTTAGGCCAAGGCAAAGCTTAGTGGCATTGTAGTTCAGTAGAACAGGGCAGAATGCTGTTTAGGAAGTGTTTTAAGACTACTAAAGGCAACATCTGGCAGGACCTTATATTTTAACATGACACTTTCCTAAAGCTTTGGAGGGACTTGGTTTGGGACTAATATGATCAGATATTGATAATGATCTATAACTAATATGATATTCCATCAATTTAGGAATATCATTCTGATAGCACCATAGGTAGAAGATGGGTTGATCAACACTTTTGAAAGTCATTTTGATGGCAAGCACTCAGATAACAGATGAGTTGAAAAGGCTTGAGGCAGGCGACAAGCTAGGAGACTAGACAGTAATACTTTTAAAGTGAGCTGGGCCAAGTGTACATATTTCAAGGAAAGTTGTGTGCTGTCAGGCCATCAGAGAGGCCTTCTTCTACAACTCTATTTATTTATTTATTTTCTGATTACATTATAGCTGTGTACATTAATGCAATCATGGAGTACAATGTGCTGGTTTTGTATACAATTTGAAATATTTTCATCAAACTGGTTAACATGGCCTTCGTGGCATTTTCTTAGCGATTGTGTGAAGACATTTATATTCTACATTTAGTAAGTTTCACATGTACCCTTGTAAGATGCACCATAGGTATGGTCCCACCAATTACCCTCCTTCCACCCATCCTGCCCTCCCCACACCTATCCTCCCCACCCCCCACAACAACCCAACCCATACCCATTACCCCTAATCGTGGGGTATAAATTGGTTATATCTTTAATAATTAACATATAAATTATTTTTTCGCTTTATTTTCAATGATATAACCAATTTATCGCCCATGATTTTGGGGACGGGGTATTGGGTGGGGTTTTGTGGGGGGTGGGTCGTATTGGTGTGGGGTGGGGAGGATGGGTGGAAGGAGGGTAATT
>CAUYPK010031214.1:0-53171 GCA_963574355.1 Loris lydekkerianus
AAGAGAAACTTCTCTGAAGAAGACAGGTGCACAGCCTTCAGACATATGAAAAAATGCTCATCATCTCTAATCATCAGAGAAATGCAAATCAAAACTACTTTGAGATATCATCTAACTCCAGTGAGACTAGCCTATATCACAAAATCTGAAGACCATAGATGTTGGCATGGATGCGGAGAAAAGGGAACACTTTTACACTGCTGGTGGGAATGCAAATTATTACATTCATTCTGGAAAAATACCATATATACTTGAGTATAAGCCGAGTTTTTTTGGCACGAAATTTGTGCCAAAAAACTCGAACTCGGCACAAACTTTGTGCAGAAAAAACTCGGCTTATACTCGAGTATATACAGTATATGGAGAACACTTAGAGATCTAAAAATAGAACTGCCCTTCAATCCGGTAATTCCTCTGGGGGCATATACCCAGAAGACCAAAAATCACATCATAACAAAGATATTTGTACCAGAATATTTATTGCAGTTTTATTCACAATTGCTAAGTCATGGAAAAAGCCCAAGTGCCCATCGATCCACGAATGGATTAATAAATTGTGGTATATATACACCATCGAATATTATGCAGCCTTAAAGAAAGATGGAGACGTTACCTCTTTTATGTTTACATGGATGGAACTGGAAAATATTCTTCTTAGTAAAGTATCTCAAGAATGGAAGAAAAAGTATCCAATGTACTCACCCCTACTATGAAACTAGTTTAAGGCTTTCACATGAAAGCTCTAATCCAGTTGCGACCTGAGAATGGGGGGAAGGGAGAGAGGGAGAGGAGTAAGGGGGAAGGTGAGTAGAGGGAGGGGGACTGGAAGGATCACACCTGCGGTGCATCTTGCAAGGATATATGTGAAACTTAGTAAATGTAGAATGTAAATGTCTTGGCACAACAACTAAAAAAACGTCAGGAAGGCTATGTAGAACGGTGTGATGAAAATGTGTCAAACAGTTTATGAAACTAGTGTATGATACCCCATGATCATATCGATGTGCACAGCTATGATTTAAAAAAAAAAAAAATGGATCTCAGAGTGAGAGACGCCAAAATGTGGAAATATGGCCAAGGCCACAGGAAAGGGGTCTTTGGAGTGGGCATACAAGTAAGATGGCAATAGGCTCAAGTGACCTATTTTCATTAACATATTACAATTTACACCCGTTCTATCATACTCTACAACTACAATGACAAATAGTGTCCATTAATTACAGGGATAGAAATGGAAGAACTCTCCATTCTGGAAGGTTTCCCCATTTCCAAGAAAAAAAATCATTAATATTTTACCGCCACACCACTTAATATAGAATTGGAAATCCATGTAAGGGGAAACATATTACTAAGCCCAGGGTCTTCTCTGCTTGAAACTGAGGTGTGTTCCTCTGTGGAGTGTACTGTCCTTTAATAAACTTTGCCCTTTTGCACACTTGTATCTGCTTGTTCCGCTCATTTGTTTCACTCTCTTGTTTGTAATAACTATTCTTTGGCACCTGGAACAAAAAAAATGGAACACATAACTCACCTCTCTTCCCCTAATATTGGACATTTTGGTGCCACTATCTAAGAGAAAAGCATATATCTTTAGCAAGATAAGCTAAATGGAACAACGGGCATTCTGAATTCACTCTATCTGTTGGATATTACTTGTCACTTCCAGGTAATGTATCTCCTTATCTGCCCCTGCTTCATCTGCTTTTTTCTTCTTCACCTTGACAGTGAACTTCATCTCCCTGTTAGGACTGATATTCAAAAGCTTAAAAAGAGGCTTCAGGATCTACAAGCAGTATGTTAAACCAGATTTTTAAAATCTTGGTAACCAGAATGGGAATGAGGAGAAAGTGAGGAAAAGCCAGGCCATCTCATTTCTTAAGAGAAGAAGGATGATTTTGAAATAGTTGCTACAACTATGGAAGAAAGTTGTCAGGGACTAATTTCCCCTAGAAGCTCAAACCAAAAGACACCAGGCCTGAGTCCTTTTCCACTATGACTGTATGTAAGAAATGGCTCAGGAAGGGGCCTGTGTTGGGACTATGCCCTCACTACTGGAGAGATGCAGTGTAAGTGACATTGTGCTCTCCTGAAGACAGGAACATTCAGATTCTAGCCCCTGTGAAATCCCTGAACCAGCACTGACCCACTGAAACTTTTTTAGTTTGAAGGACAAACTGCATCTTCAGAACAAGCTCAGCTTGGAAGGCTGAGTGTTGGCAAGCTGTATCTCCCTGTGAGAGTAAACCAACTGAAGTGCATAACAGTAGAGTCACTTCTCTGATCTTCCTGAATATCCAGGGCCTCTGTTTTCCTCTCTCTCCTATGTCTCTCTTCAAAATGGAAGGGAAAAGACAACCCCCTGTGTTCTCTATGAAGTCCCTCTGCTCACTGGTTGATGATATCTTTGTTTAATCTTTTTGGTGCTTTTCAACTGCCCTACCCCATTCTGTAGATGAAGTCTTAACTTGAGGCTAAATACATTAAATCCCAGTCCTCCTAAATCTATTAAATTTCAGGCCTTTATAAAGGATGCAATTTTATTTCAAAATAGAAAAAAAAAGCAAGAAAGATAAAAAATGTAGTGGCAAAATGTGAAGAAATTTATGAATATTAAAAAACCATGGATTATAAGGAACCTTAAAGGAATAGAAATAATTTTGTCTAAGACAAAAACTAATAAAACAATGTTTTTCCTAAATTAAGTCATGGTTTAAAAGGAAAAATTTGGAATAAACATAGAGCTTCAGCTTGTTAAAAATAGTGTATGTAAGGCATGATATTTGCAGAGGTGGATTTATAAACATTTTATATGTCAACAATTTGGCCTAATTGAAAGGGAATCTCTAATTAAAACAATAAAGTGGGTTGGGGGCAATGGTTTATGCTTGCAGTTCTACCACTGTGGGTGGCAAAGTTGGCTGGGTTGCTTGAGCTTAAGAGTTGGAGACCAAACTGAGTACAACTGAGTTTCCATCTCTAAAAAAATAGAAAACATGAGGCAAGAGGATCTCTTGAACCCAAAAGTTGGAGATGCTGTGAACTATCATGCTCTGGCACTCTACTGAGGATGAGAGCTTGAGATTTTGTCTCAAAAAAAATAAAGAGTGATGACTGTGGCTCAGTGAGTAGGGCACTGGCCCAGCATACTGAGGGTGATGTGTTCAAACCCAGCCCCACCAAACTGAAACAACAACAACAACAACAACAACAACAACAAAATAGCAGAGCACTGTGGCAGGCCCAGCTACTTAGGAGACTGAGGCAAGAGAATCAACTAAGCCTAAGAGCTGGAGGTTGCTGTGAGCTGTGTGATGTCACGGCATTCTACCAAGGGCAATAAAGTTGAGACTCTGTCTCTATAAAGAAAAATAAAATAAAAATAAAAAATAAGACAACAAAGTGTTCTTTTTTTTATGAGACCTTGTTTGAAACCTCTTCAGATTGCTGTGTATATATGGAAACTAGCAAATAAATTGCATCAATTATTCAGCATCAATCTGCCAATATGGAGTGAAAATAAATCTCCCTCTCTGTATATTTTTCTGCCTGTCTTCAGCTGTATTTGATTAGTTATGGGTGTTGAGATCAAAATTATTAAACTGTTAATTTCTACTCAACATCATCAGTTACTCCTTTGAAACCAAAGAAAGAATGAAAGGAGCCAAATTTATCCTTTAAAATACCACTCTCTTTTTTTCAAATGCCTGACATTTTCACTCCTTCCTCTGTGTCTTTAATTCACTCCTGACACCTCTTGGATTTTTGTTGCTAGGACAAGATAACAGAACATGTATGTATAACTTCTGCCACACTTGAACAACAACATAGTTTTTCTTTCTCAAGTGTGTACTCTGGCCACACTGGATCCTTTCTGGTTGTGGGACAAAGTGAGGACTTGATGCCCTTATAGCTGCCTTTTTTGAGTTGGGACTTTCTCAATCAAATAAGGTGTTGACACTAGATTTTTTCACCTACTGCATTTCTGGTAGTCTGTTTCTTTTTTAATTTCTATTTATTTATATTTTATATTTTATATTTTTTGTTTTTAGAGACAGGTTCTGACTTTATCACCCTCAGTAGAGTGCCATGGCATCACAGATCACAGCAACCTCCAGCTCTTGGGTTTAGGTGATTCTCTTGCCTCAGCCTCCTGAATAGCTGGGATTATAGGCGCCCATCACAATGCCAGGCTATTTTTTTTATTGCAGTTTGTCCAGGGTTGGGTTTGAACCTGCCACTCTCAGTATAAGGGGCCAGCGCCCTACTCACTGAGCCACAGGCACTTGCCCACTCATGGTCTTTTATAAATCTACAGCCTTGCTCTGCTCTTGGCTTTAAGAAAGCTCTCTTTAGCCACCCCTGAACTAGAGGCAAATGGTCTGTAATAAACCTCTTCACAGACTCCTTAAAAAGATCCAGGAAGACACTCCAGACTTCTCTCGGGCTGAATCAATGGGCAGTTCTTTCACTGTGGTTACTAGTGAAAATCAGGGCAGACAGGGACATCATCTGAGCAAGAGGACTGGGTGAGGCAACAGCTAAACAGAGGTGCCCAACCACAGGTGTAAAACGCAGGTATTGAGGGTAGGAAGTAGTTACATACTTGGTAACAGATGCCTCCTGCCACTGGAATTTGACACTGTGATTTCGGGTGAGAAAATGCAGAACCTGGAGAACTCTGGCCACCTGAGATGGGCACAGCATTGTCCACAGTTATTACTTCATACATGACAATGATGCCTTTTTGAACAGTGACAATTTGCCTTAATGTCTGTAGGGATGCCATGTCTAATGGGTAGTCTACCTTTCTTCTCTACCTATGGAAAGCTGTGGGCCAAGACTTTCTAACAAATGCTGCATATTTACTGCTTCATACTGCACTCTCTTTTATGACTAAACAACCTGGCTCTTTAACAGGAGTGACAGGATAGCCAGAACACACATTCTCTCTTAAACCTCTTATATGGTGGATTGGAAAAAAAGAGAAGACTCATTGCTTCCTTCAGATGCTTGATTTCCTCTTTCTCTTGCTGGAGAGAGACTTGTCTAAATTATATACTCGGATTACCTTTTCTCCAGAAAACAGTAGCCTTCCACGAAGGTATAGCATGAATATGTCTGATAGGTGCTACTTCAGCATCTAGAGCAGTGGTTCTCAACCTTCTTAATGCTGCAAGTCTTTAATACAGTTCCTGTGGGTTGTGACCCGCAGGTTGAGAACCACTGATCTAGACAATGAGAAGAAATGGTCAGAAGTAATCAACATCCAGGTAAACTTCTCTACCTGGGAAGAGGATACCCCTAGGAAAGCCCTCAGGATCACCCCAGTTGAGGCCCACTTAAAATCAGAAGCTCAACCACTTTAAAAAGTCCATACTTTTTAAAACATGAAACAATAATAGGCATAGCCCCTTTGACTGACAACTTCATGAAGTCTAGGCCTATACGGCCCTGCCAATCTTTACATAACTCCCCTTTCTTTTTTTTTTTTTTGAGACAGAGTCTCACTTGGTCACTGTTGTGTGAATTATGCATTTTGGAGCATCACAGAGATAAGGCCTCCAATTGAAATTGTTTTGAGTAAAGGAGATCACAGCTCTCTTTAGCATGTGATAAAAAATCTTTATTTTAACACTGCTTATAAAGACAGTACTGCACATACACACTGTTAATCAATAATTTTGTGACTCAAACCTTATGACCAGGTTCATTTTGGCCTGGCATCAACAAGTCTACTGATTTGAAAAACACCCATTCTAACTACCTTTGTCTAAAACTATTCTAATACTTTTAGTTAAAAACAAAACCACAAAACAAAACTCCAGGGGGAAAGAAGCTGATTGAATGCTTGACCTTTAACAGACCATGTGGAGGCAACCATCCATCTTAAGGAGTGGTCTGGAAATTTCTGAGATATACAGGAACCTGCTTGTAGGACTGTCTCCGTGACCATGCCTTTAATCACTTTTATGTGACCAAGCCCTGACCCACTTATGGAGTTCTATCCAGGTCTTTCTTTTTCCTTACTCACAAAAGACTTGTAACTTGCTTTCTCAGAATGAATCTTGTTTAAAGGCTTTTTTATATAGGCTTTTCACCTATAGGTTACCCTGAGTAGAGTCCCATGGCCTCATAGCTCACAGCAACCTCAAACACTTGAACTCAAGCAATTCTATTTCCTCAGCCTCCTGAGTAGGTAGGACTACAGGTGCCCTCCACAATCACAGTTTATTTTTTAGAGATGAGGTCTAGTTGAGGTGAAACTGAGACAATCCATCTGCTTCCACCTCCCAAGTTCTGGGATGGAAGATGTGAGCTACCAAGCTGACCACCACCCCTATTTTTATTGAAAAGCCTGGAATAGATGAATACTTATTGTCCAACACCAATGAAGTAGTATTGGCATTTATCTGATGGTCCCTAGCTCTTACATTATTTTAATTATTGTATCTTTAATGTACAATTACTCTGTGTTGTACTCTGTGTCTCTGCCTGTATTCCCAGGAGTACACATTCCATTTGAAGTCCATTTTCTACTTGACTATAGGAAACTTGCACACACAGGAGTTTAGGGGAGGAGAGCAGTAACACTTGGCTTTCTGTGTCCTCTGGTTTTCCCTTGGCAGGTGCTCAGTTTAAGAAGTGAGCTGGAGGCTCAGTGCCTGTAGCTCAGTGGCTAGGGTGTCAGCCACATACAATGGAGATGGCAGTTCTAACCCAGCCTGGGCCTGCCAAACAGCAAAGACAACTACACCCAAAAAATAGTCAGGCATTCTGCTGGGCACATATAGTCCCAGCTACTTGGGAGGCTGAGGTAAGAAAATTGCTTAAGCCCAAGAGTTTTCTGCTGCTGTAAGCTGTGTTGCCATGGCACTCTACTGAGCACCACATAATGAGACTCTGTCTCAAAAAAAAAAAAAAAAAAAAAAAGAAAAAAGAAAAAAGAAAGAAAGTCAATCTGTTACCAAAATATCAAATGGCAAAAACCCTTACTTTTTGATCTTTTTCTCATTCTAAAGAAATTGATTACAGATCTGAGAATTAACTTTGTGAACTTGACACCGTGCACTTACAGCGGCAGCACTACACAAAAACAAAGTGGGGTTTCATAATCTTTCTGTATCACTGCCTCATGGTTGTGTTTTCATTAACATGTGGTGGTGTCTTGCTGTGTGATGTTTATTTTTATTCTTGTGTGGGTTTGAGTGTTGTTGCAAGAATGTTGGAGCTTAAATTAGTGCAAGGAACAAACTTTCAGAAATTTCTTGTTAAACTTGGCAAGAGCAGTAGCGAAAGTAAAAACAAGTTAGTCCAAGATTATAGTCTTAAGGTCATAAAGAAAATGGCAGTTTACAAATGGATTGAACATTTTTCTTTTTATTTATTTATTTATTTATTTAATCATAACTGTGTATATAATGCAATCATGGGGCACCATACACTGGTTTTATATACCATTTGACATATTTTCATTACACTGGTTAACATAGCCTTCTTGGCATTTTCTTAGTTATTGTGTTAAGACATTTATATTCTACATTTAGTAAGTTTCACATGTACCCTTGTAAGATGAACTGTAGGTGTGATCCCACCAATCACCCTTCCACTGCCATCCTCCTCTCTCCCCTCCCCTCCCTCTATCTCTTCCCCTTATTGTTAGGCTATATTGGGTTATAGCATTCATATGAACGTTATACATTAGTTTCATAGTAGGGCTGAGTACATTGGATAATTTTTCTTCCATTCTTGAGATACTTTACTAAGAAGAATATGTTCCAGCTCCATCCATGTAAACATGAAAAAGGTAAAGTCTCCATCTTTCTTTAAGGCTGCATAGTATTCCATGGTATGCATGTACCACAATTTTTTAATCCATTGGTGGATGGATGGGCACTTGGGCTTTTTCCATGACTTAGCAATTAAGAATTGGGCTGCAATAAACATTCTGGTACAAATATCTTTGTTATGATGTGATATTTGGTCTTCTTGGCATGAACTTCTCAGGGAGTGGGCTACCCAGATCCTTTGTGTCTTTGGCTTAGAAGGAGAGAAGGAGAAGGGGGAGGAGGAGAGAGAGTGTGTGTGGCTACATTAGGCCCCCACCAAAAACTACTTATAAATCGCAAATCTGTGTTAGTTACTGTTCCACATACAGTTCCCCTGGGGCACAGACTTTGAGGATTTAAGGACCCCTACTCAACTGAACCAAACAAAGGGTGGTTTTTTGTTAGGAGTAGAAGGAATCAGAATGAGTAGAAACAGAGGTCTAGTTGTGAATAGATGTAGGACCATCTCTCAGCTAACTCTGTGGAAGCTAGAATGGCTCTTCAGGGTTGTCTTGAATAGGGGTAAATCTTTTTTTCTCCTCTATTGTGGACTGAATATTTGTGACCCCCTAACCCCAATTCATATGTTGAAGCCCTAGCCTCCAATGTAAATGTGTTTGGAGAGGGAACCTTTGGGAGGTAATTATGTTCAGATGAGAACGTGAAAGTGAGGGCCCCACGATAGCATTAATGTTCTTATAAGGAAAGGAAGAGGCCAAGCACAGTAGCCCACGCCTGTTATCCCAGAACTATGGGAGGCTGAGGCAGCAGGAGTTTAGGAGTTTGAGACCAGTCCAAGCAAGACAGAGACCCTGTCTCTACCAAAAATAGAAAAAAATTAGCTGGGTGTTGTCACTGGTGCCTGTAGTTCCAGCTATTTGGGAGACTGAGGAAGGAGAATTGCTCGAACCCAGGAGTTTGAGATTGCTGTGAGCTAGGCTGAAACTACAGCACTCTAGCCCTGGCAGCAGAACAAGACTGTCAAAGAGAGGAAGAAAGAAAGGGAGGGAGGGGGAAGAAGGGAGGGAGAGAAGGAAGGAATCCAGAGCTTTCTCATTCTACCCTGTGAGGACACAGTGAGAAGGCAGCTGTTTACAAGCCAGGAAGAGAGCTCTCACCAGGACCATGGTGATGCAGGCACTTGGGTCTTGGACTTTAGCCTCCACAACTTTGAGACATCTGTTGTTTAAGTCACCTAGTCTATAATATTTTATGACAGCCCCCTGAGCTAAGATACCCTCCATCAATTAGTTATTGGATGTGAGCTGCCCCAGGAAGGTGCATGATCTTTGACTAACTCAGGTAATCCTTGAAAAAGCTAATCAGGTAAAGGCTCTCTGCAGGTAGCACATCACAGTGGACCGCACTAACGTTATTACTAATTCTTAGTCTTTCCTAACAGGAAACCACACTCTGTCCAGCTATTTTATGTTAGACATAAATTAATAAGCTCTTTTTTACTTTAGGTTTCCCTTGTATTGGATGCCTGTTGCCAAACTAGTGTATACCACTATTTGGTTCAATTCCTTTTTCCTTTAGCACAAATCCCATTTAAATTACACAGGGATCTATGGGGAAAGGGCCAAGGAAGGGGAAGGGAGGGGGAAGGTTTTGGTGGAGGGAGGGTAATGGGTGGGGCCACATCTATGGTGCATCTTAGAATGGGTACAGGCGAAACTTACTAAATGCAGAATCCAAATGCCTACATACAGTAACTAAGAAAATGCCATGAAGGCTACATTGAACAGTTTGATGAGAATATTTCAGATAGTGTATGAATCCAGCACATTGTACCCCTTGATTGCACTAATGTACACAGCTATGATTTAGCAATAAAAATAAAAAATAAAAAGTTAATTTATTTTGTAGCCACTGTAACATCCGTTCACCCAACAACTAGTTGAATTTGAAATGGATGCTCCAAATCACCTGTTAGGAGAATTGAAAGATAGTCTACTCTGACTTAAAAAAGCAGCTTCCTAGATGTTCAATACTTGCTGTGTGCTTGAAAAGAACATTATTCCCATTTGGAGGTGCAATATTTCATATTGTCCATTGGATCTGTGCTGCCCAATTTTATTTATCCTAATTTTTGTGTTACCTGATGTATCAGTTATGAGATGAGGTATGTCAGAAATTTCTGACTATGATAGAGTTTTCAGTTTGTCCTTGAAGTTTGGTACATTTTTGCTTTATGTGTTTTGAGGCTATATTATTAGTTGCATACAAGTATAGAATTATTTTCTCTTCCAAGGCAATTGAAACTTTTATTCTTATTTTGTCCCCCTCTGTTATCTCTGTGATAGACTTGTAAGCTAATAAGTCATGCTTATTCCCTTAATGTCTGCTTGATATTAATAAAGGTAATATCAAGGTAACTATTGAAAAATAAAGGTAACTGTTTTTTAGTATTTACTTGGCATTTATTTCCCCTCCTTTTATTCTCAAGTTTTCTGTCCCAATGTTACAGATATGTTTCTTACAGTCAATGTTTGCTAGATTTTTTTTTTTAATTCTGTCTGATGGCCATTTTTTTAAACCAGAGAGATTACTCCATACATTATTATGATTTCTGAAATATGTGAAATTATTTTTAGCCATTTTATATTATACTTGGTATTGTCTCACTTTTTGCCTTTTTTCTCATTTTCTGCTTTCTTTTGGATTTTTCTCTTTCATCATTTACATTTTTTCTCTATTAATTTTAATGTATACTCTCTATGCCTCTTATTTTAATGATTATCCTGGTATTTTAACATGCATACTTAACAAAGTTTAATATTAATAATTTTTTCTTCCTCCTCAAAAATACAAAGACCTTAGCATGATTATTACTTACATGTTAGTGTTATCCAGAATTATTTTTATGAAGCACAGCCTCTTCTCATACATTTCTTCTTGCCTCTCAGAACTCTCACCTGAGATATTTTCCCTTTGCCTGAGGAGTATCATTTAGGATTTACTTTAGTGAGAATTTGTTAGTGGCAAACTTTTTTCCTTCATCTGAAATAACTCTGATTTTTATCTTAATTCTTAAAAGGATATTTTTGCAGGGTACACAAATCTAGGATGATGGTTCTGTTCTCTTAACACATTAAACTTATTATTTTTCTGTTGTGGCTTCTATGGTATCTCTGTAAAAGTTGGCCATCAGTCCATGTTCATTTTTTGATGATCAGTGTTTTCTCAGCTGCATTTAAATGATCTCTTTGTCTTTGTAGTCTGCAATTTTTCTTTCTTTCTCTCTCTCTCTCTCTCTTTCTTTTTTTCTTTCTTTCTTTCTTTTTAGAGACAGAGTCTCACTTTGTCACCCTTGGTAGAGTGCTATACCTTCACAGCTCACAGCAACCTCCAGCTCTTGGGCTTAGGCAATTTTCTTGCCTTAGCCTCCCAAGTAGCTGGGACTACAGGCACCTGCCACAATGCCTGGCTATTTTTTGTTGCAGTTTGGCCTGGGGCCAGGTTTAAACCTTTCACCCTTGGTGTATGAGGCCAGTGCCCTACTCACTGAGCCTCAGGCGCTGCCCTGTAGTTTGCAATTTCATAGTGGTTGTCTCTAGCAGTAGATGTATTTTTATTTATTCTGCTTGGAATTGTTAGGCTTCTTGAATCTATTCTATAAATTGAGGAAAATGTTCTTCTGAATTTTTTTTTATTCCCATTCTCTCTAATATCTCTTCCTAGACTTCCAGTTTGACATGCATTAGGTCACTGTCTATTAGATTTTGCTCTATCCTGTCTCTTCCCTTTTATATTTTCTATCTTGTGTCTCTCTATATCCTGCAATCTGGATAATTTCTTCAGATCTGTCTTAAATGTCAGTAATTCTCACTCTACCTGTGTCTCAACTTCATTTTAACCGGCCTATTGAGTTTTTAAAAATACAAATGTAGTACTCCAGAAGTTCTCTTCTTTTCAAAATTCAAATTTGCTTTGTCTTATTGTTTTAAAATAATCCCTTATTCCTCCATTCTATTTTAAGTCCTCATGTTTATATCTTATTAAACAAATTTGCTTTAGAATTTATCTGACATCATTAGGAACCTCATTTTGCCCTCTGTTGTTTTTTCTGGATCTCTCTCATAGTGTTCTTTTCCCAAGCACATTTTGGGAACTTTAACTGGTCTCATAATCCTTGGATCTTGATCTATGAGAATTATTTGAAGCTGGGGTTAAAGTTACTTTCCTTTAAGGAAGATTTGTGTTTTCTACTATATACCTGACTGCTGTCAACTTGAAATTATCCCTTAAGGATTTTCAAACCATACCATGGAAATTTGGGCCTGAAATCCAGTTTGGGGTAATGATTTGAGAGAGACTATTTTCTCCTTGAGGTTGAGAAAGGCAAGTTCCCTTTCTGTCCCTTCTGTGTGGGCAGGTTTACTTCTTATTCCCATTCATACTAAGCATAGCCTTCCTTTGAGGCCAGAGCTTCATACAAGGGTCTTCTGTCAGGCTCCTCACCATGGGCAGTCTTCATCTCCTGCTTTCTGCCTCCTCCCATAGACTGTTATGTCAAAGGGTCAGGTCACCAGGGTTCTCCTCCTGAGAAAGCACTAGCTTCAGCCTCCTTATGCCCAGGACCCTCACCTGTATTGTGTTTGGCTTGTGCAGATTTCTTACCCTCTGGTCAACACAGCAGTTATTCAGATGTTTTCCATTCTTTTATCCTTCATTTTCAATTGACTTCAGCAGGAGGCTATCCAGGGTATTTGCCAAAAGCAGAACCACATGCAATTAATAAATGTCCTGTATTGTCAAGGTGTCATCCTGTTTTTAACAGGTGCTAACTTCTATGTTTAGTTCTTCCACCCAAGAATGGCATAGATAGGTCCCTCCTTCATTCATGTGCCTTGTAGCTCAACACATTCCTCCAACCAGCACCATAGTGTGAGGGACAGGTACCAACAGGTGTTGTTGTGGCAAATGCTGATGCTTCAGACCCCTCCAGTGGGTGATTCCTGTGGGGAGACAACCTCTGCCCTCCCCTCACAAACTGAGCTGTGTGGCCTCTATTGGCACCTTGGACTATGGAAGAGTCAGGAAATACAAACCCGAACTCGGCACAAATTTTGTGCCGAAAAAACTCGGCTTATACTCGAGTATATAGATATACTGTTCGGACACAGGATCAATGATGCAAGGGTTTCCTGCTCACACTGTTCTGTCAGCCTTGTCCCTGGTGAGTTTTTATGGCCCATAGCTGGGTTTTGTAAATAAAGTTTTATTGGAATATAGCCATGCCTATTTTTATTATGTTTGGCTGCCTTCCCACTCCAGTGACCCACAAAATTGAAAATATTTACTATCTGAATCTTTACAGAAAGAGTTTTTCAGTCTTGCCCTAAGCCTTATGCTGGGTTGCTCACTTCCCCTTAAATGAGTGAATAAAAGGTTTTCCTGAACTCTTCCTTAGAATATCCTATCATCCCCCTCACTGTCCTCCTTGGCCATACTTGTAACTTCCCCAGATCTGGCCTTGCTCCACTGAAACTTTCCCCTGCCCTCAGCCTGGTTAGGATTTGCCCTTTGAAATACCAGAAATGTGTCTCACATGTTAAAAGTCAATTAGTAGCTTGGCCTCAGAAACCCTCACTTAATTTACTTTTTTTTTTTTTTTTTGGAGGAGTAGACAGTTGTTGTGTTTTTTTTTTGTTTGTTTGTTTTTTTAATTAAATCATAGCTGTGTACATTAATGCCATTATGGGGCACCATGCACTGGTTTTATATACAATTTGAAATATTTTCATCAAACTGGTTAACATAGCCTTCCTGGCATTTTCTTAGTTATTATGTTAAGACATTTATATTCTACATTTAGTAAGTTTCGCATGTACCCTTAATCATCAGAGAAATGTTTAATTTACTTTTGACAGTTAAAGTCTTTCCACTGCATCAGAAACCTTCCTCCACCCTAGACTCGTTCTTCAGTTACAGATCCTTTGCAGGAAGGCAGATATCTTGCCTCCATCTGTTTATACATTCACTCCAACTACTCGGTTCAAGCAGCAGATACAGTCTTGGAAATAGAGCAACAACAAACATGTAACATACTATTTCAGTAGTTTAATAGCATTTCATGGCACCAGAAGAGCTCTCCTTTTAAGGTAGGTTCCTAGGCACTGAACCTTTTAAGGTAGTGGGTTAAGCATTGAAGAATTTGTCATTGATGGCCAGGAGTAGTGGTTCACGCCTGTAATCCTAGCACTGTGGGAGGCCAAGGCTAGTGGATTGGTTGAACTCAGGAGTTCGAGACCAGCCTGAGCAAGAGCAAGACCCCATCTATACTAAAAAATAGAAAAACTAGCTGGCCATTTGTGGCAGGTGCCTGTAGTCTTAGCTACTCAGGAGACTGAGGCAAGAGGAACGCTTGAACCCAGGTGTTTGAGGTTGCTGTGGCTATGTGACGTCATAGCACTCTACCCAGGCTGACAATAAGAATCTGTCTCAAAAAAAGAAAAAAAAAATAGAATTTGTTACTGGATACAATCACCAGCAGGTGTGTCTGTCTTGTGTATGGACTCATCAGTATGCTTTTTACATCTGCAAGAGCATGGGGTCCAAAGATCAGGAGCGTGGACTGTGGAGTTGGATTGCAAGTGGGAATCTCTGTTCTGCCACTGAGTAATGGTCATTGTGGGAAAGTCATTTAATCTCAGTGTGCCTCAGTTTCCTCATCTGGAAAAAAAGGGTTATAGGATTACTAGCACGATGAAATGAATTCAAATTCTTTTTTATTTTTATTTTTTTTATTAAATCATAGCTGTGTACATTAATATGATCGTGGGGCACCATACACTTGAGTACCTAGTACAGTGCCCGGAACCTAGAACACTTGTACATGCTGCCGTTATTCTCATATATGATTTAATCTGACTTTTTCCTTTATCTGTAAAATGGAAATCACAGCAGCGAATTTACTTTGAGGAGTAACCATAATGGGATTAGAAGCACCAAAACAGAGGACATTTTAGGAGCCAAATATTTGATAGATAGCCATTTTCTAGGGTTTCATTAATATTTGTTCTCTCTCTCCCTTTTTCTGCTGAGGCTATTTATAAATTTCTTTTTCAAAAGAAACATTTTCTAAAAACGTGAAGAACCTAGTGGCCATCCTCAGATGGTGGGGCTTTAATGGCTTCTTACTGCCTCATTCCGTGGCTGAGCACTGTGTGAAAGCCTGGGAAGGTTTGCTCTCTTGTCGGCTAATACTGCTTACCCAAGACTCAGCCGCCACCTCCAGGAAGCCATCCCTGAACCCCTGGCCCCCACCACTTTGGTGCCTCTGTGGCATCCCGTGATCTCATCTGGGTATGGAGCAGGGAGTGGTTTCATTCGTCAAGCGTGTCAGTCGTGACTAATAGACTGTGTTCTAATAAGTCCCATACTGGTTCAGTACATGAAAAAAAATGAGTGAATAAATGGTTGCCAATTAAAATCTCTTTGGGAACTGATAGTGAAGCTACCTGTCTTAAGAAATTTGTAGTGGGTTCGTTTCCTCGATACAACATATTAAACCTCACAAGAGTACTCTAAAAATGTATCCCTTTTTAAAAACCTCTCTCTAAATGTCACAGTTAATGGAAATACGCATAGAAAATAAGACCCAAAATATACAGCAACTTGGCTATACGTCCTTTAAAGTGCTGCATTTCCTCCTATTCTTCACATTTTGTTCAAATACCAGTTTACTTTCTTATGGGGTCTGTAGAAATATTTTATGATATTAGAAAGAGTTTTATGTTTATAGTCCAGTGGTGCTTTATGAGCAGGCCATGTTTGCCCCGTAAGCAAGGCTGCCGGACCTGTGGTCGGTGTACATAAGCTCAGCAACCCCAGCTGCTGTCCCTAACATAGGTGTTGTACCTTCCCTGTCCCTCCCATTGTAACTGTCAGTAGCTTTATACAGATTGAAGACAGAAATGTCTTTACTTTTTTTTTTTTTTTTTTGAGACAAGAGTCTTACTATGTCACCCTAGACAGAGTGCCATGGCATCATAGCTCACAGCACCTCAAACTCTTAGGCTTAAGCTATTCTGTTGCCTCAGCCTCCCAAGTAGCTGGGACTACAGGCCCCCACCACAATGACTGGCTATTATTGTTGTTGTTGTTATAGTTGTGATTGTTGTTTGGCAGACCCAGGCCAGGTTCAAACCTGCCAGCCTCAGTGTATGTGGCCGGCGCCGGGCCATGTCTTCACATTTCAGTGAACTTGAAAAATGGGAGGGGCTTCTGGAAGCTTTTTTACTGCTGGCAGTTTTACATATATAATCAATTATTGAGCAAATAGAGAAGAATCGTGGAATAAGAACCAGACAATGGGGCATAACAGAGATTGGTTATGTTTGACTTTGCCGTGTATTCAGCACCCCATGTGACTTCATGCAAGGTAGAGGCATGGTCCCTGCTTCACCTGGGAAATGGGGAATTCACATACAGCAATTACCATTTACAAAGATAGAGAGTAGGGTAAAACATCCTTTTTCTCACATCCCTGCAAAACCTGGTTAAGACAGAAAATGTCCAGAACTCCGGGGCTCTTTCCCACAGCCTGTCTCCTATCCTAGAATTTCAGGTGCCCTAACGCCAGGTCCCACATGATGGGAAAATCTTCAGCTCACTTCTAGGTATGTGAATACATGAAAGGACTCAAAGTAGACAGAAACCCTGTAAATGTAGCATATGTGGCTAAGCATTCACACAAACTTTTGGGCACACAGGAAAACATAAAATTGGATAGAAGCCCTAGAGATGTAAAGACCATGGGACATTTATTATCCCAGTTTTATGACTGCGATGGGCCTCTTGTTAGGCCTGTCAAGTTTGAAAAGGAATGTGGAATCCAGGATATGTTGGCAGGTTGATTTGAAGTAGGGTTCATTTCCTTAATACAACATATTAATAGTTTATCGTTGATAAAATATTTTGATATTTTATCATTCCAGAATGAAAAACTTACACACATATGATATATACATACAACGGAATACTTTTTTCGAAGGATGGATGTTCTCCTATGTGTAACAACATGGATGAACCTTGAGCACATCATGCTAAATGAAATAAGCCAGCCTCAAAAAGGCACATACTGCATGATTCTGTTCACGTGAGGGACTAGAGTAGGCATCTTCTTAGAGACAGAAAGTAGAATGGTGGTTGTGGGGAGGGGTGGGTTAGTGTTCAGTGGGTGCAGAGTGTCACTTTGGGACAATGAAATTGTTCTGGGGATGCATGGTGGTGATGATTGCACAACAGTGGGAATGTACATAATACCACTGACCTGCATGCTCAGAAATGATTAAAATGGCAATTTTATGTTCTGTATATTTTACCACAATTTAAAAAATAAATTAAAAAATAAATGAAAAGCTTAGGGATACACACACAACACTTAGGGGACCCTCTGGGTGCAGAGGGATGGGGACGGGGCAGCTTTGGCTTAGCTGGCTCCTACCTGCATGACCCCCGGCTGCACAGCCTGTCCAGGCTTGAAAGGCGCGGGCAGGGCTGCCTTCTGTTGGTTTTGTCGACCAAAGGTCGTTTACTTTGGCATTTTTAACAAAGATTTGAAGTTTCTGGAATTTGCCAGTCAGCCTGGTCTCGAGGCCCAGATTAAGCAGCATGTACTTTTTTCCGTAAGTGCAGAACAATGGCAGACGGCATAAAAGCTTTCCCAGCGCTATTTTCCCCTTGAAGGAACAAAAGGGAAGACGGATGAGGAAAAACACCCACATGGAATCAAATACCACAGAAAGCAAACTTCAAGCAGCAGGATGTTAGCACAGAAGGGGAACGGGAGGGTAGGTTAAAGCCGTGTGAAGTGCGGAGAGTTCTGAAGTAAGGGCTCTTAAGCTATTTTTAGCCTCAAAAATGCTATAAATCCTGTTATCCCATTATACTCCAGCGGATCAAATTATGTGCCTTTCTCTCCCTTCACCACTCCTAATTTTCCGTGTTTGATTAAAGGAGAACAGGCCTCAGAGGCAACTGACATCAGACAGGGAGACCCACTTGAGGGGCACACAGGGCCTCCTGGGTCTTTTCTTCTCTTCCCCGTATCTGGTACTTGTATGACATGCTGGAGCCACAGACTGCCTTCTCCAGGATGGACTTTGTATCTGCAACTCCTGAAGCAAAGCTCCTGGCTGGTATCGTCTTATGGGACTCACGTGCTTCATGTGACGTGCAGCAAGGGGCTGGTCCCCACATGTGCTGAGAGGCCTTTTGGAGAGCACGCCATCAGGGGGCCACCTCTGCTTTTCAGATCTGGCCTTCTGTTGAGAACATATTTCAGAATCTCCTGCTGCCAACTGGGAGCCCAGGAATCTGTATTTTAGTTGCTCTCCAAGTAATTCTGCTGCCCAGCCAGATTTGGGGACCACAGCCCGAATCAGTGGTTGCGCACCAGCCGTAACTCCTCAGGACTCCTCAAGACACGCGTGGGCCTGGCGTGTCCTTGGTGAGGAGGGAGTCTTTCAGATCTGGATTGCTTGTTACTGTGGGCAGCGGGGTGAGCACGCTGTTGGGGCTCAGGGTCTAAGCCCATCTCTTTGGCCATCTTATCTGTCTGGAAAGCATAGCAGGATAGGTCCCAGAGAGCCTGCCCCAACTTTGACCTCAGACACATGAGGTGTCACCTGCACTCAGGTGCTCGGGGTTTAAGAAGTACCGAGAGGAACAGGAATTGCAGCTGTCAAGGGAGGTAGGTAACCAAGGGCCAGAGGAAGGACAGAAAGATGAGAGAATCCTCTTTGCTGTGGAAGGACCAAAAAGGTGTGGTGTTCACCAAGCACTGGACTCAGGTCCTCTGTCTGGCCTTCTGGGAGTCCCCTTCCAGCATCACCAAGTTCCTCTTCTGCTCAGGAAGAGCTTATAGTTCCGTTCCGTTTACTCAGCCAGGGTGCACAGGGCACAGGAGAGCCCTGCAGTCATTCCTCCTTCCAAGATGGGTAGAGTAAGAGAGCTTTCTAGAACATTTTTTTTTCTGCACAGCTAAGCCACATCAGGACTCTCCTCCCTTCAGATGGGCTCACCAGCCCTGAGGGTTTTTGGGGGGTGCTTTTCTCATCTGGGAGGGTCTTATGGGTATTGTAGCACCCATTTACACAGCTTCAGGTGCGTTTTCTGATACTTTTGCACACTGTGCTTCTTGCTCCTATTGTCAGTGTTAAGTTCAGCATAGCGGCTCTTCCTGACGTGCCCTCTAAAATCCCCATCACTGGCTTAAGTGCAGCTGTATCTTCAACCAGTGGGTCCTTTTGATTTTATTCTGTGCACTGCCTTGCAAAATACCAGGGACCCTATCTTGTGCAATACCAGGACACAGTAAAACAAAATTTTCAAACCACAAACATGGCTGAAACACTAATTGGAAAGCAGTAGAAACTCTTACAGTCTAGGGTCTTCAGAATTTATCAGCTACATGTGGGACAGCTAAGCTCAGAATGCTGCTCTCTGTAGGCCCTCTGGATACCTACCTTGATTGCAAAGAGTGGTGATTAGTCAGTTACCCAATGTCCATGTAAGGTTCTTTGATAGCAGCTGAGATGGGCTCTGTGACAGGGACTGGGTCAGTGCATGTGGCCCTGCAAGGATCAGTGGCCACCTGGCTCCAGACGCTAGTGAAGGCTGGACAGGAGGCAGAAAAAGTCCAGTTCTAGGATCTCCACAAGCAGCCAGGAGCTGGGCAAGCAGCACTCCTGATATTTATGATTAATCAAGAGTTCCACAGGCCAATAGGACACAAGGTTACACACAACTGCCTGGACATGCTTTGGCAACAACTGCTACTCTTTTCTTCTTCAGAAGGAGCACCCGGGTCCCACCTACATCCACTGAAATGGCCCTCTCTGTTAGGCCAGCGGTTCTCAACCTGTGGGTTGTGACCCCTTTGGGGGTCGAATGACCTTTTCACAGGGGTCGCCTAAATACATCCTGCATAGCAGATATTTACATTATGATTCATAACAGTAGCAAATTACAGTTACGAAGTAGCAATGAAAATTATTTTATGGTTGGGGGTCACTACAACACGAGGAACTATATTAAAGGATTACGGCATTAGGAAGGTTGAGAACCATTGCCTTAGGCTCTGTAAGAATAGATACCCTCTGTTATCTAGCAGAATCCAGGTAACTTGTGTTGTGCACAAGAAAAGGCGTCTAATGTCGTTGGTATTGGTTTTGTACGTTCCCACTGATATCCAGCCAATAAGAGAGTTTGAAATTCATCTGAGTCCAAGTAACATTGCCTGGGTTTTAAATGTACACCACGGATTTTTTTTTAAAACAAAGATACTATCAATTATTTAGAAGAAAAATGCCTTCTAAATATTTTCATCAAGGTGCAGTAGAAATTATCTCTGGGCTATATGTTGGTAGACATGAAGAGTTTGCTTCATCGACAATATTTATTTTTTAACATATATTTTATTATATTTGAGATTTCTAACATGATATTATGAGATACATATAGGTAGTCAAATGATTACTGTAGTGAAGCAAATTAACATATCCATCATCTCACTTGCTTTTTTTATGACAAGAACAGCTAAAAATGCACTTATTTAACAAAAATCTCTAATGCAGCACAATTTTCTTAGCTATCATCCTCCTGTTACAGCTCTAGACTTCTTCATCCTACATTTCTGCAATTTTGTGTCCTTTGAACTACATTCTCTGTGTTTTTTCCATTTTCTCCCTCCCTCCCCCGGACCCTAGTAACCACCATTTTCCTCTCTAGCTCTTTTGGTCTGTTTGTTTACATTCCATATATAAGTGAGATCATGTACCATTTCTCTTTCTGTGTGTAGATTATTTCATTTAGCGTAATGTCCTCTGGGTTTATCCATATTGTGGGAAATAGCAAGATCTCCTTCTTCTTTAACAACTAAATAATAGCCCATTATATATATATACCACATTATCTTTGTCATTCATCCATCTATGAACACGTAGCTTGTTAACATATTTTGGCTATTATGAACAATGCTGCAGTGAACAGTGGAGCGCAGGTATCCTTACAAGGCATTGATTTCATCTCCATCGAGTTTATACCCAGAAGAGGGATTGTTGAGTCATATAGTAGTTCATTGATAACAGTTAAATGTTTATTTAGTATTTTCTTTTTTCAGTTTTAACATTCTATGAGTGTACGCTCTTTTCTTAAAAAATCGTGACATTGTCAATATTTTAATTTGTAAGAATGAAATACATAAATTAAACGTAAGCGTGAATGGCTGCATTTGATCTCATATGGACGCGGTGCTGCATGTAGGATGGGCTATTCATCCTTTAATCAGATTCTTTAAGACAATAGAGATGAACGTTCGAAGGCACCTGGCTGCAAGTGCAAGGCTGCATGCAGTTTTGCCCTGTCCTTTCATTTTCTCTCCTGGCACGTCTGGCATCAGGAGCCTCCTGCCCACTTCTGCCCTCTCCCTGAGAACTTGTGAGCCCTCCAAATTCAGGCAGGCCTGGCCACAGTGAGCGCCTGTCTCTGGAGAGGTGGTCAGGGCACTAACATCATACTCTGTGCTGCACATGGCATTGTGTTCTTTGCAAAAACCTCCCCCCTCCCCTTTTTTTCTTTTTTCTTTTTTTTTTTTTTTTTGCTTGAGCTCAGAAGCTCTTGGTCAGCCTGAGCAAGAGTGAGACCTATCTTTAATTTAAAAAAAAAAAAAGAAAGAAAAACATAGCCAGGCATTGTGGCCAGCACCTATAATCCCAAGCTATCTAGGGAGCTGAGGCATGAGGGTCTTTTGAGCCCAAGAGTCTGATGTACTGTGAGCTCGGATGATGCCATGATACTCAATCTAAAACACTTGTAAAATGGTTCACTTTAAATGAAATCAGTGCCTTCCCTTTTTTTTTTTTTAGTTTAAAAAATAACTATTAATATATACAGGGGCAAGTGTGTCTGACCAGCCACTCAGGGGGAGAGGCCCAAATCTGTGACCAAGTGAGTCAACCGCAGGGTGGCCACCACGGCCTGCCTTGCTGAAGTATAGTTCTGCCATCCAGGGACCCTGCACCCACCCCAGAAGAGCACATGTCAGGGCATCCTGAATAATCAGGAGGCCTGGGGGGAGATGAGATCCCTCTGCTTCCCTATCTAAGGGCTGGCTACATCCCTAGGGTGGCTTTAATTAAAAAAAAAAAAAAAAAATTAAATGGAAAATAACAAGTGTTGGTGAGCATATGGAGAAATTGGAACACTCATGCGCTACTGGTGGGAATGTAAACTGGTGCAGCCGCTGTGGAAAACAGTTTGGCGATTCCTCAAACAGTTAAAACGCAGAATTACCATATGACCTGACAGTTCTACTCCTTGCTACATACCCAAGAGAAATGAAAACATATGTCCACACAGAAACTTACCAGTGCAGAGCCATGTTGTTCAGAATAACCAGAAGGTGGAAGCAACCCAAGAGCCCATCAGTAGATGGGTGAACAAAATGTGAATAATGGAGTATTATTCAGTCTTTAAAAGGAAGGGAATTCTGAAACGTGCTCCGGTGTAGATGAACCTTGAAAACATTATGCTAAATGAAAGAAACCAATGCCAAAGGGCAGATAGTATATGGTCGTTTTTATAGCATATATTTAGAAAAGGCAGAGAAGAGGGGGTTGGAGGAGGTGGGGATGGAAACAACTACTTAATGATGTTTCTCCGAGGTGATAAAAAGGCTTTGAACCTAGAGAGAAGTGCTGGTTGCACAGCATTGTGCTTGCAGCAGGTGCCACTGAATTGTACGTTTTAAAACAGGGCACGGTGGCTCTCACCTGGAATCCTACCACTCTGGGAGGCTGAGGCGGATGGATTTCTTGAGCTCAGGAGTTTGAGACCAGCCTGAGCAAAAGTGGGACCCTGTCTCTACTAAAAATAGACAAGTTAGCCAGGTGCCTGTAGTCCCAGCTACTCAGAAAGCTAACACAGAAGGAATGCTTGAGCCCAGGAGTTTGAGGTTGCTGTGTACTATGATCCCAGGGCATCCTACCTAGAGCAGCAGAATAAGACTCTGTCTTAAAAGAGAAAATAATAAAGTAAGATAAAATGTGTTATGTGAATTTCACGTCAATTAAAAGTAATCTGAGAGCTGTCATCCTGTGTGGGCCCTGGACATATAGTGAGAAGAAATGAGGAGAAGCCCTAGGAAGTGGGTGCAGAGGTATTTTGGCTCAATAGAAAGAACTTTCTAGGAAGTACAACTACCAGGAAATAGAAGAGGAAGAGGCTTCCCAGAAGGCTGCAAGTGGAGGAGACTTAGGAGGACTTGCTAGGAGTTGCGAGTGGGTGTCAAGCTCTGGAGCAGCGGTTCCCACCCCCTGGATACACGTGGGATTCACCTCAGTAGCATAAGTCAGACTTGGGCCTCACCTTGGGATGCAGATGCCATGGGTCTAGAGTGCAGCCTGGGCATTCAGACACAGGCCCCTGGTGGGCTCAGCTTTCAATCCAAGCAGATTACCTGGAGTATCTCCCCTGTCAGGTGCCTATTGCCACCATGGACAGGCAAGGGCCCGTCTACCAGCCCCTTTGAAGAACTGATCCCCTCCTCTTTTGAATGGTGTTGGTACTAGCACTGCTGGCTAACACTGAGGAGACATTTTTGTGCTGTATGACTCTATGCTTTGGATTTTTTATCAATCAAAGTAGGGAGCATTATATTGCAGCCCTCTGCAACATGGATGGAAGGGCAGAAATCTCCTGCAGCCAGGGCGATAGGAGAGCAGAGTGCCCCAATGTCAAACCATTCTTTTTCTCATAGGAACTTACAGAGGTTTGCAGCCACAGTGTAGTGGTCCCATTTGGTCAGTGAGGACTCAGAGGAGGGGTGGGAAGTAGCAGGACTGGGCAGCTCACTTAGGGACCCACAGTCCTCTTGATCCTGCAATCCCATTACTAGGCATCTACCCAGAAAAAAAAAATAATAATTTTATCATAAGGACACTTGCACTAGACTGTTTATTGTAGCTCAATTTATAATCGCCAAAATGTGGAAGCAACCTAAATGCCCACCAACCCAGGAATGGATTAACAAGCTGTGGTATATGTACACCATGGAATACTATTCAGCCATTAAAAAAGATGGAGACTTTACATCTGTTGTATTAACCTTGATAGAATTGGAACACATTCTTCTTTGTAAAGTATCACAGGAATGGAGAAGCAAGAATCCATTGTGCTCAATTCTAATATGAAGTCAGTAGATGATTTAATACATATCCACCTAAGAGAAAAATCAATCAAGGTGGGGGGTGGGGTAATCATGGAGCAGGGAGAGGGGAGGAGGGGGATGGGTGTGATCCCACTTAATGGGCACAATATTGGGGTGTATGGCACACCTTCTGAGCGCTGACACAGCTACAACAGGGACTCTTCCTAACAAGTGCAAACATTGTAACCTAACTCTTTGTGCCCTCAATTAACCTGAAACAATAAAAAAGAGAGAGAGAGAGAGAACCTATGCTCCTTATCATAGTGTGAGTTCTAGAAAAAGGAAGAATGCCAAGGTGGCTCTGGGGTTACTTACGGTGCTTCACATATGAACGCCTGACAGTTAATGTTACTTGCCCTAAGTGTGAGTTGGCAGCAGAGTGTGTTTGCCAAGTTACTTCTTGAAAGTCTGCAGCCTATTGGAATGTTGCAGGGCTTAGAAAATCAGCAGTCTGAAAATCAATCAACAGAACATGCAATAAAGAACAGGAGGCATCCGGATCTCTGATACTTGCCCTCTCAGCCCAGTCTTCCTGCCATGCAGCGTCAACAAGCAGAGGAATAGACTGAGGGTCTCAGCGCACCACACCCAGAGGTGTCGATGCAGCTTGGAGCTGTGGGGTCCTTCAGGGCTGAGCCCGCTGGGGCTGGGGACATCTTACCCTCCAGCCTTTGAGTGTGATGCTCTGTGACTTCTTCCTGCATTAGCTGTTCCTTTCCTCCTTTCCTTTTCTTGGTTAAACTTGCTGTTTTGAAGTAATTCTAGATTCAGAGGAAGTTGCAGGGAAGTTCATGTTTGGCGTACCCTCATCTCGTTCCCCCAGTGGCAGTGTCTGACATCAGTGGAGCACAGTGTCACAGCCTGGAACTTGGTGTGGGCATGGGCATGTGTGTAGTTCTGTATCTTTGACCACTTGTGAAGATTTATGTAACCACCATCATCTCATCCCTTGATTTAAAAAAAAATAATGGTGGGGTCCTATTAAAGTCCATAAAGACTGCTTTCCTGGTGGCAGGAAGAGGTGAGAGGCAGAGATCTTATCACACATTCTCTATCTTGCCTGTGTGACACCCTTCTCTCTCTGACCCCCTTCTCTCTCTCTCTCTCTCTCTCTCTCTCTCTCTCTCTATTTCTCACACACACACACACACACACACACACACACACACTACTTCCTCTGTGGAAGACTTGAAAGTGTCTGGTGGCTATCCCCAGGACCAGTTCCCTCCTTGGCTGAGGCAGAGGGGGAGCCTTTACTGTGTTCCTTTTTAGAGGAGAAATTGGCATGAAGTCAGATAGTCTTGGGACTGGAAGTGGCTTTCATCTGTAAGAAAAAGAAACTGACCCTAACCAGCGGGCAATTGCTTGAAATCACTTGTCCCATACTTGAAAACACAGCTTCACACCAGAGTCTACGATGGATCAGAATCTAAGCAACTAGAGAAAGAATTTGCATTCAGAAACCTCAGTAGCAGATGATGCATCAGTACAGCTATTTACTTCTTTCATGTTCAGTTCCAGATAAAAGGGTTAATTTTTTTTTTTTTTTTTTTTTTAACTGACCCCAGTCCAAAAACCAAAGACGTGGCTGGAGTCCACCAGGGCTAGATGTTGTCAGTGGTGACTGGGTTTATGCCAGGTTGTCAGCAAACTGGGTTGTAAGTTATGCGCACACAAGTTCCCTAGGTCAGAAGAGGTTCAGAGCACCCTACAGAAGGGTAGAAGTCGGGCTCCTGGCCTACAGCTGACTCATTTGCAGAGAGGCATGTTAGAGCCACACACAGTAGCAGCATAAACCTGAACTTCAGGTAGCCACATGCTCTAGGATATTAAGGATTTATGTACCCACTGTTAAGAACAGAGGTTCTGATTTGTCAGCAGGCCACAGTCATGGATGGAGGATGTTCTGTTGTAAACTGGGCTTCTGTTCCCTGTGAGCTCTTAGCATCCTCCCTTATGCTGTCTCCATATTCACCTGTATATGCAGTTCATTCTTGCCCAGAGTAGTACATGGGCTAAATGACCATCTTCAAGTAGCTATAAAACCTCATAGTTTACAAAAGTTACTTCTTATTCTACCAAATGAATACTCCCCAGTCCAAAAAAAGGTCAATGATTTGCCCAGCTGGGCAGTGATGGAGCTGACATCGTGGTCCCCATCTTCTCATTACATCTGCCAATTGACCAGGCCCTGTCCCATTCGGAGCAGGCTTTCTATTTCACCCCCTGGGGGAGGCATGTGGTCCTAAAGCATTTTGTGAGTGTTTGTGGGAGAAAATTAGAAAAGAATAGTGCCTGCTTCTGGGGGGAGCCCAGCTGGCCTCCTCTCTTGGTCCTGCTCCTTAGAAGCCCTCCAAGAGCAGGGCTAGGTGCTTGAGAGAACTTGACCCTGATTCTGGGTTATGGGATTTTCCAAACCTAGGACTGTGTATGATCCGTGGGGCATTTTTCTAGCTGCTAGTGGTTGTTTTATATATATATATCCCACTATATTTTTCAGTATTTAAAATTTCTCTGCAGCTTTTCTTGAGTTCAGTTCTTTCTACGCCTAAACGCAAGTCATATTTTCATCTTTTCCCTTTGGCCACCCAAGAGGTTGCAGGGGCGCTTTGGAACTCATGAGAAAACAAACAGTATGTTCTGAAGATAACAAATTCATTGCATTTTTTTTTTCCTGCAAGCAAGATAAGAGACGTGATAGATACAGAACTGCGTATGCTTTATACAACTCTCTGTCCTACCGTCTCTGATATTGATGAGTTCTTCCTGCCCTTGGATTCTTAATCGTGCCAGAGTATAAAAATATAAATCATATTGTGTTGCCATGTGACACTCACGCATGTGTGTACACTCACGTTCACACATTATTAAGACCTCATTTGTGAGTAAGGCTAAAAGAGATTATGGTGGTGTTATTGTTAATGTATGCATTCATGACCTCAAAATGTTTTCAAATCTTGAGGCCAGAGACAGAGGGTGTCAGCCTGAGGTCATTCTTACATAGACGTGAACTTCATTTCTGCTCCAGGGCGAGGCAAAATAAACAGTTTAAATCATGTGAAAGAGGAAAGCATCTCAAAGGAGTAAGTTAGAGTAAATTAGAGAAAGAAGAGAAAAAATATTTCCAGGAGAGTTAGGAAGGACTTAGTACTTCTTACTGCTATTTTATTTAAAAAAAAAAAAAAATTTACCATGTATATAAAGGGAGCATTTGGCTCTGCCAATGGTGCAAGATCCTTTTTCATTCTTAATGAAATAAGGAACGAATTGCAATGAGTATGTATTGTTCCTCCCCAAGAAATAAATGAGAAATTGTTTTAATGTTTTCCTTTGAATCAGACATGCCTTTGTGTTTTATTTATTTATTTGCTGGTATCCTTTTGCTGTCCAAAAGATTCCAAAAATGAAATTTATTTCTCTTTAGGTTTGTAAAACCCAAGTGTGTGTTTGTGTGGCCTTGACATGCATACTTAGTTCTGTTCTTAGGAATCTGTTTTTTCATGGACTCAATAATTTAGCTGAAAATTCTGTGACTTTTTATGTAGGTAAAGGTAATCACGGAACACTATGAAACTTACTGAATCGCTTACTTAATTAAATCAAATGTAACATTCTTTGAGATAATACTGTTACATTAAGAGATGCTTTGCATAGTAGACAGGACTAATGTATAGCCCATTTATTTTAACCTTATTTCACTTTTGACTTCATTAAATTGGCTAGACTTGTAATAGTTGTTTATTTACAATCACAAAAAGAATCCTAACTTCTCCCCATGTCACCCAGAATTTCAAAATAACAGTTGGTTCTGGTCTCCTGGAAATCATGATACTTTGCAAAACAAACTAATTGGAAGCCTGGCGTTTTGCATTGCAGGTGGCTCATTAGTGAGGGTGGGGTTCCACACTCCTCTAATTAGTGGGCCTTGTGCTGCTCACCTTGAAAATGTGATTCAGTTCACTGAAATCGTGTTTGTAACCAGCTCTTTAGAAAAATACTCATATGCAGGCCAAAGTCCCCTATCCAACAACCTTTTGGATTTTGAGGTACGTGTGAAAAGAAAAGACTTGCAGGTTCCCTGGCAGCTGGTGAATATCTTGGGGATTTCAATATGAAGGTAATTGATATCCATGGTCAGGATCTGTTATTTAAACATGGAACCATTGAAATCCACCTTTGGAATAGTGTTTGCATTGTGATCACAACCAACTGAGCTCCCGTTCAGGCAGCTTTTCCTCTGCGTCTCCCATTCTAGATGTTCTGTCCGCATGAGGTAAGAAACCCAGGCAGAGAGTAGGTTAGTAACTTGCCTGAGGTCACTCAGCTAGGTCAGTGACTAATCATGATGCAAACCCAGGACCTCTCTCCCTGGACTGTTGCCTCATTACCAGCAGATCCTCATCTCTCTTCCTGGTGGCAGATTTCCTGTCTCGTTTAGCAGCTACTAAATAAATTTGTGAGCAGACACCTAGGGACAGGAGGAAGAAGGAAGAGAGGCCTGATTGTTGTAGAGGTTTGGGGATGCTCTGGCCTCTGCCCTGTTGTGCTTAAAAGTAAATGCCAAAGAGGGAACTTTACAGACAGGTCATTTTCTGAAAGAAGTAGGGTGAACATTCCCAAAGTCACAGATTTTTAACAAAACCCTCCAGTCTAGTACGTTGTTACAGAAATGAAAAAAAGAAGAAACAATGTCCAGCATATTAGAAGGAAGGTCTGTATAAATTATATGTCTCTGCATCTGCACAGACTTCTGTCCCTTTGGCCTGCCCTGCTGGGAAACTTCTCAGGGACCCCCAGACTAATTCATTTACTCCTGTTCCAGGGGTACCACTGAGCTGTTTGGGAGATGAGTTAGGGATTCTGTCTCCTTGGGAGCCCTGGGAAGCAGGACCTGGCTGCCCCTTCTCCCCCAGGACTCCAGCATCAGTCTCCAGGTTTGTACTGGGCCCTCCTAAGACGACCTGATTCCCGATACTGGCTCCTGGAAGTAGGTTAGATCACCTGGGCCTCAAGGGAATTTTTCTCAAAGTGTCTAGTGCCTTGTCCAACTGAGCCAGACAGGCCTGAAGGGGATGCTTTTCTGTCTGGACAGCTACAGCCCAGACTGGACACACAAACAGTAGGTTCAAGCCAGTGACCTCCTTCCCAGGCTGGGGCCCTGTGCCTACCAGTCGCAGCCTTGCTGACTCAAATCCATCTTCACCCCCACTGAGCGTCCAGATATGGCCATTAGCGAGGGAGGGTTGAGGAGAGAGGATGTCACACAGGTGCTCTGAGAGGTAGCACCAGCGGTCACCAGTGCCCAGCAGTGTTCATGCACATGGTCACGGTGGTGCACCTGTGTGGGCGAGGCAGGCTGTGCAGCTATTGTACTGCCATACATAAAGACATGACTAGATTTGCCTTTAATGACAAGGAAATGACAGGGAAGTGCCAGTCCCCACTTCTGCACTATTGTTTTTCTGAAGTTTTTGCTTTTTTAAAGTGTTCTTTGGGTTTTCTCTTTACCCAGCTCTCCTGTCCTCTACCGGGAGGCCAGCCTGAGCTACCCAGGCTGGGCCTGGGAGCAGCCGAAGGCCTGGGCTGGCATTGGTACCACCCCTCTCCACAGACAGGCTGGCATTCGCATCATTAGTTCATCACCATGGAAGAACCAGGCTGTGGAGCTGACCTACTTTTCCTGTTTGCCCACAGCAGGCTAAGCCTGTTTAGCCTTGTCCAGAGGGGCTGGGCAGAGCAAGTTGCTTCCTGAGTTGTACAGACAGCAGTCTTCAGAGTGAGCGTGGCTGAATCTGTTTGTTCTATTTGCCACTAGTCTAAAGCATTAGGGCCCAGCACCCCAGGTGGCCAGAGACAAGCGTCCATGCACGGGGCATCCTGAAACCTACCTTCAGCTTATTCCCCAGAGATTCCACGTTAGGATGAAATACTGCTGGGAACCAAAGCCAAGCTTCTCTCCAAACTTGAAACACAGATTTATAAATGGAAGCTCTTCATATCCCATACTGAGTGTGTGTCCTGAGCCCTAAGAACATCAGCTGCTTGAGGAGATACTGGGAGGGTGGGAACCATGCCTTGTGCTGGGAGACTTCACCATCTAGTGGGGGAGGGTGGGACAGCACAGGCCAAGGTGAGGCAGAGACAGAAGAGGATGGTGATGGGCCATGGGGGCAGGGGAGTGCGCCCTGGCTGGGGGTGGGGGAGAGCAGCTATATGACTGAAGCTAGGGCTGGAGTCCCAGATTGGCAGCTCTTCATTTGGGGCTTTGAAGGCTGTACTTAGGTGCTATAGGAAGCGCTAGTATTTTTATGTCTTATTCCCCACCTGTCTACCCCCAACCACCACACACATATACTGCTTATTCTTTACTGAAATATTACTATGGTGCTGCTTTTAGGTATAGGATAGTGTTCATTAGAGTCATTTGGGGGGAAGAAGTTGAGATCAGCCCATCGTACCACAAGCTGGAGCTGCTTCTGTAGTTTATTTCTCTAATCCCAGCATTTTTTTTTTTTTGCACAGCAACATGCTTCAAGGGTATCTTGGGCCTGTGCTTTCTACTTCGGAAGGTGTGACTGTACCTTCTGATGGAGGGGTCGTACCTTGGATTCCCCTTGACATCCCAAAGCCACCACCCAGAGCTTCAGAGGAGATGTCAGGCCACTGGGTGAATTGTGCATTTATCGAGACCACTTCATTAGACATTTGCCAAAGGGGAGAATTCAGTCTCTGTTTTAAGAAAGAAAAAACATACTTCTCATTTCTCTTGCAGTTTCTTCAGTGTCATCCAGCGGCAGGGTGACACGTGAGTAAGGAGATAGATCTAAGGTGTCTTTAGTCTACAACACAAACATCCACATGTATGTTGGGAAACTGGAGATTTCTGGTCCTTCCGAGGTAAACCCAGTTGGCCTTGAGATGTTGTAAAATCAGACCCTTCTAGAACTGCCAGCACCCCCCCTTTGCTTAGTGAGCAAGCCTGGCCGTAGTTTCCCACTGGGGCAGGGTCCATGGAGATCTGGAGGGACATGGCGGGGCCCTTGCCATGGGCTCTGGTGCTTCCTGGACTTGGTGGTATCTGTGTCTGTTTTCCTATCTCATCTTCCCAGGTGTATTGTCTTGTCCTAAGGTCAAGACTTCTTCTTGTGTATGGCAGGAACTATGAGTGTTTCCTGAGGAGAAAACATCAGCTTCTGGGACACTTTGGCCCTGCTGATCCACAACCCGATCTCAGTGTGATGTCCATTGCGGCAGTGATGGTTGGGAAGCGGGGGAAGAGGGAAGGGTATGACCCCGCCTTAGCAGGGGCCTGGCTTTCCTTGGCTCTGCTGCTGAATCTGCATGGGACTTTGAACCAGGTGGTTTAAAATATTCTCTTGTTCTCATTCCTCCCTCCCACCCCATTTTCTTTGGACATTCAGCAAATGTTTACTGAATGTTTGCATGTGACTCTGAGTCTTAGTGTTCTAAAATCAAAGAGGGAAAGTGGAAATATTCAGCCCTATATTGCTTTTCCACCTCACTAGGGAGAGTTACGAGCTACCTACTTATGAAGGGCTTGCCTTGGGGCACCCCGTGCATTTGGGTTCAGCCTGTGTGCGGTGCTCTTCTGGCTCTGGCCAAGGCCTGTCCTTCTCTTTGAGACATTCAAAGAGACTAATTGTCCTAGTCAGCTTTTTCCTACTGACCTCTGATCCCTGCACCGCAACCTCTCTGCCTACTGGCTGGTCTTCCTGACACTTATTCTGATCCATGTGGACATTTTAACCAGACTGGATATCCTGAAGTTGGGCTGATTGGGGCCTGGGGAAAGCACGTCCAGGATTGGTTCACTCTGTGGATTAGGGTCCAGAGAAAGGCCTCCCTGGGCAGCAAACAGTGATGGATCCCAATTCCCACTGCTATGACCACCAGGCCACTGGGCCTGTATCAGCCCCCATCAACCAGAATTTTCAGGCAACTCAGGATTTTAAAATGAGAAAAAAAGGCCCCTTAGTTTAGAGACCTAGCAGATATATCTCAAGGCTTTTTATTTTTCAGTTGACTTTTTTAAAATGGACACTTAGTGCCCTTTTCCCTATCAGTGAATTGTTTTAGATGCTATTGAGCTGCCCCCAAGGTTGCAGATGGGGGTGGGTATGCTCTGTTGGGGAGGGTAGTTGTTGCTCTGATGTAGAACAACTGGATAGATCCAGGATTTCCTTGTCCACTCCCTTCCTCCTCTCTGGGGGTGCTGGTGAGTTCTTATTTCGTTTGGAGTGGGATGGATCCTCCAGTCTGCTTCTGCCTGTGCTGCCTGAGGTGTATGCTTTGCCAGATCTCAGCAGGGCACGCTCAGATGGTGGCAAACCAGGTTACATAGTTCAAGAGTCAGTAGGAAGGCCCCGGTCTGGGATTAATGCTGCTGCGAGATGTGCTGGGCCTCCGCAGTGGCCTGGCTACATCCCGGGAGGGAGGGCTCTCAGCTGCCCTCAGGAGCCATGTGCGTCCCCTCACCAAACCACATTTGGTTGTAGGGGTAGGGAGTAGCGGGAGGGTATGGCAAACTTTGCTCTAAGCTAGAGGGCAGCAGAGGAGTAGTTCAGGGACCTCTTGGACCATCTCTACCCTTGAATGGACCTCTGCACAAAGTTGATTAGGCCTGTTCATGGACCCAGGTCTAAGGGGGATCTGGTGGGAGGGAGAGGTGAAGGTGTTCTGGGCAGTGCTACAGGTGGAACTGCACCCTCAGGGCTTCAGACCAGAATGCAGTTGGGAGACTACCCTCTAGCAGTGCTTCTCAACCTTCCTAATGCCTCCTAATGCGGCGACCCTTTAATACAGTTCCTCATGTCGTGGTGACCCCCAACCATAAAATTATTTTCTTTGCTACTTCATAACTGTAATTTTGGTACTGTTATGAATCATAATGTAAATATCTGATATGCAGTTTGTATTTTCATTGTTATAAAAGGGGTCACGACCCACAGGTTGAGAACTGCTGCGCTAGAGCTACTTGAGGCTCTGAATACACACCCTATTTTCTCACACCCATGGAACTTTGTACAGATTGTCCCTTCTGCAGGAAGGCCTCTTTCTTCTCAGCTGGATTGTTCTATAGAGAGCCCGTCGAAGGAGCAGAGGAGGTGTTAACTTCATGGACATCTCCCAAGAGTGAGTGTGTGAAGTGTAATAAATCACCAGAGAGCTGTGCAGAGTGGAGGAAAGGGTGCCTTACTGCGGGTGTCACCCTGCACCCTCCACTCCCATGGGCCCCATGGTGTCAGCAGGGGTGGTGGGCAGGAGCTTCTGCTGCATTCTCTATTTGAACTGCACATGACAGAAGTGATGATGGCAGGAGAGGGAAGACGATGAGAAGGAAGGGTGCTCTGTACCAACACGGTGTGTGGCAATGGACACATCTGGGCTAGTGACCCGCAGCCTGTTCTCATTTGAAAGTCCTGGTTTTCAACAGCTGCACTGTGGAAGATGCAGTGATTGATTAACCAGGTGCAGAGTCCCAGTGGATGCTCATGGGAACAGTGGGAGGTGGTTTCCAGTCACTCCCCTTTACAGGCATGGTCATCACTGGAGACTCTTGCTAAGGCCACCAAACTAAGTGAAGGAGAGAGGGAGAGGGCCTTCCACACTACACTTAGTGAGCTGCCAAACAAATTCTGCTGCCTCCTTCACATGAAACCTCCCATGTTTTGATTAAACATTATTTGAAGCTCTGATGTTAAACCCATGATTTCTGCAGCCTACATGTCCGAAATAATCTGACTTCTGCTTCAAGGACATGTTTTTCTTTTGATTGCCTTTCAACCTTGTGTATAAGGAGGATGAGTGTTCCCGGGCCCAAAGGAGCACTGGGGGTGCAGTTACGTGGTGAGCAGACGCCAGGCTGGAGTGGGATTTTGTGGATTCATTTCGGTTTGTCTGTGGCAGTAGCACAGCAGCTCCCAACAAAGGCTTCCCCTGACTCAGCTCCAAACATGACTCATAAATCTCCTTTTCCCCTCTTGCTGATTTTTCTAGACCCTTTTGTCCACACCCTGACCACACACTGTTACCCATTGGCATCTCCGGTTGATGTAAGTTTACTCTGTTCAGTCTGTGCTCTTGGTAAAGAGAAGCCCTGAAAGGAACACTAAGTGATTTGCACCTAAGCGTCAAAGGTCGCAAGGATGATATGTCGTGTTAGGGATGGCTCTTCAATCCAGATGTCATGGCCATTTGGAAATTCTTTGCTGACCAAACGATGCCATTATACATTTACTTAATAACACATTTTCTGATTTTCTCCCTCCATTCCTTCACTGGATATGTCACTGTCTCCCTGACTAGTGAATCATCAGATCCTTGGGAAAAGGCAAGCACAGAGGAAGAATCGTGTTCATAACAGACACACAGACAGACGATGCCTCAGCCTGTGGTAGTGTTCACTTGTGGTCGCAACGTTCGTCAAAGGTCTCATCTTCGTTTCTTCTGGGAATCTGTCTTTGCGAGGCCCCAGGAAGCTGTGTGAGATGTGGCTCCTTGGGCCAAGGCTGGTGTGGGCTAGTGCTGGTTAAGGTTGGATCTGTCTGCCTTGCCTATTACAGATCCCGGAATGGGCTGGAACATAAGAATCCCTCAGTCAGAGGGGAATTGGGATTGCAGGAGCAGCCGGCCTTCATTCAGGATTCTGCTGTCCATTTGCTTTATTAAAAACAATTTTTCCCCAGTGAATGAATCATGATTGTAAACTGAAAAGCCATTCCTTAGAGAGGAAGATTCAAAATATGGAAGTTATTTTTTTACTTCCCCAAATGACAGAGGGAAACAAGTGAGCATCGAGTTCATCAGCAACTGTTTCTCAAAACCTTTTTCTTTCTTATATATAATGAGGAAAAATCATTACCAAGCTCCCATGTGTGAGATACAGACGTTAATTCAAAATGACATGAGGTCCCCTCACCAGGGACTGACAGAGGACAGAAGGCACACACTCTGTTGGCAATAAATAAATCCCTGTCGGTTGGGGAGTTCTCTGTGCATGCTTTTCCCTCTTTTGATTTCAACTTATTCTTGTTTTCTGTATTTTTTCTTTTTTATGAACTAAATTCACCAGGCTTGGTTGATAGGGTTGGGAGGAATATTAGGATTTCCCAGCTGATTTGGGGACCTATAATTCAAACAACTTCTCAGTCAATTTGAAAATATCATGATATTATTTTGTAAAAGCATTGGCCTTACAGCACAACAGGCTCAGAGTAGTCATTCCAGGGAAATTTTACGGTAATAAAGAGTGACTAATTGGGCCTATAAAGACTTTACAAAACAATCTAAATTAAAAGACACTGATGAGGAAGAGTGAGTAGTGATTCTAGTGTTTCTTTAACATAGGTTGGCAAAGTAGGGACCAAATCCGGCCCACAGCCTGTGTTTGTAAATAAAGTTTTATTGGAACACAGCCATACCCATTCACTTACATATTGTCTCTGGCTGCCTTTGCTTTATAATGGCAGAGTTGAGCAACTGCAACAAAGATGGTCTGCATCTGAAATATTTATTAGGTGGTCCTTTATACAAAAGTGTTGCCCACTCCTGCTTTAGTAGAATAACATACCTTTTCATGTATGTTGCATGCAGCCTTCTCTGGAGACCTAGGAGTGAGGTGCCATTCCTCAGGGGGTCCCTGTCACTTCTACGAGTCATCCATCTCTTGTCTCACTTGCCAACACACTGTGGGACTCAGGGAAGATGCGCATGAGAAAATATAATAGTGATGCTGCCATTTGTCAGTACCCATTCACCGAGGGCCAGCCTTCCAATCAGTTGTGTGGTAGGTGGCTGTTAGAAAGAATGTTCTAGAGCCCTTGGGGTGGAAATTTCACCTGGGTAATGTAAATGTCATTCGTAGACCTCACTTTTGTCTTTTAGTTCAACTAAATTCAGCAGATGTTTATTGAGGGTCTGCTGTGTAAACGACACCCTCAGTCCTTTCTCTCTGCATTTGCTCCCTTCCATGTTGAGTTATCACTAGCTGGCCCACTACTCCAGGCAACACCTGTGTGTATGTGTGTGTACGATTTCCCACCATGCCTACACATGCATGCGCACACACACGTTTTCAACACAGACTGGTAGGAAGGAGCAATAATCCTACTCCTCTCAAAGACAGGTTTAAGTACCAATTTTTGCTACTGTTGGCCACACGATGAGGGTGCCCTTCTGTTGTCCCCAAACCCAGACCGAGGACCAGGGCTGGGAGCTGGCACACACTTGCTCAAAGTCACACAGAAACACTGAAAAGCAGAGCCAGGGTTTCAGCTTGGGTGTGCTAGCTTCAGACCACCACTGCCTCCTCCCCTTCACAGATGGGAGCCAGGACTCTGACACTTGGCAGGTCCCAAGGGCTCTGCCTTCCAGCAGCAGGCAAACTTCCCCATGAAGGCCCTGGGGACTTCTGGGCCCACGGTGTTCCACTGGCCTTTCTTAATCAGATTCACCAGTTGGTCTGCTTCCTGGGCCTGGCCCCAGTTCCTGCTCCCACCGCACTCTGGTTGATGGTCACTGTGGCCCCGCTGGTGGTAGCCACAGGTGGACCCTGGTGGCAGGACAGGCCCTGGCCTCAGCTGGAGCACCTGCCTTTGGGTGCTCTTGGCAGTAGAGCTCTCCTCCTCTAACCCAACCCTCTCTGTCTCTGCCCAGGCTCCCCTTTCTGAAACCTTAGGTCTGTGTAATCCCAGAGCTGATGTCTGTTTTACCCCATGGTGAGGATGTGTTCATCAAAACTCAAGGCAGACAAGAAGAAGGGATGAGGATGCTTTCTCAGGGACTCAGGAACCACATCATGAGTGCCAAGGGTGGATAGTTAGGCAAGGCAGGTGTGCCATGCACGGGGCTTGCCTTGAGCTTTCTGTGCCCTGGTGTGGTACCAGCTATCTGTTGTGCATGTACAGATAGCCGTGCCCCCATTCACACCTCACACAACCTGCTGCCTGCTAGACATTAGCCTCATGGTAGGAATGAGAGGAATGGAGGCTCGTGATGTTTAAGGGGCTTGCTTGAGGTCAAAGAGCAAGTGGGTTGGAGTAGAAATTGAAATCTGGCTGCCTCTGAAGTGGGAAAGCCCCCGTCCTGAGCAGCAGTGGGTGGAGAAGAGCTACCTGAGTCGGCACCAGGAGATAGGCCCAGGCTCTGCTCTGTCTCTGGGCACCAGTCAGCCTTGCTGGGAGGGTGGTGCTTCCTGATTCATAAACAGAGGACAACTACAGCCAGTCCACCCCACCCACAGAACTGATGGAGATGAAGTGAGATTATGCCTTTCAGAACTTGGCAGCGGCTGAGGGTTGGTGAGCAAGCGGCCCGGCCCTCCCAAAGAGCCCTGGTTATTATTTCCATTCCAAGCAGATTTTCCCTTTAGTCCATAGCTCCTGCACACACGGCAGCTTTTGTTTTAATTTTAGCCATCAGGATAGAGTTGTGCCTTCAAATGCACTTTGTAAGTCTACCTGGATCAACCACAACAGCAAAGAGGTTTGTGCACATGAATGTCAGGCAGTCGCATGGGAGTTCACACAGGGGTTTGGCCCCAGCTGTGTTTTCCCCTCCCTTCCTCCTCTTCATCATTCTTTCGAATTTGCTGAACACCTGATCCGGGTGAGGAGCTGGGCAAGACATTGCAAAGTGGGCAAAGAGGCATTCTGCCTAATCCTTACCATCAAAGTAGGGAACCTGGCTTCGAGGGCTGCAGGCCGGGCTTTGCAACCTGATGAAGTTCTTTAGAACCACAGCTGTCCACTGAGGGAGGTAGCTTGATCAAAACCTGCAGCGCCTTCCACCTCACACATGCAGAAGCAGAAGTGCCTGCCCGCCTCTCTGACTGAGTCTCCTGCGGACTCCACTGACTCCATCCACCCCCGCAGCCTGGAGGCTATTCTTTGCTGTCTGTGCCGTCTGAGGCCTTCCCCAAAGGTATCCATGTCACAGCTTGCATTCTCTCTCCGTCAGGTCCCGGCTCACACAGGGAGGCCTTCCATGACTCTCTAGAACCTTCTGTGACTCCCTATGATTCTGTGACATGCCCACCACCACAGCCCTCTCCGTCCCTTTATTTTTCTCCATAGCAGTTACAGCCAGGTGACAGGCCCTAGGTTTACTCGCTCAAAATCCTTCTCACTGCAGCAAACTCCCCAGACAGTGGAGAAGAGGCGTTGTCCCCCTAAACTTCTCTGTGAGTCCTTCCACCTGACCCTCAGAGGACTTCCCTCCCAGCCCTTGATCCTCTTCCTCGCTTACCTTTGGGACCTCTCCAGAGCCTCTGTATTATGAAGTGAAAGAGCGACCCTGAGGTGCAGGCGGAGCTGCATACCTCTGTTGACAGCACTGTCACATCAGCCTGAGCTGGAGGCATCCCGAGTGTCTGTGGTGTAGGAACAGGGTCTGTCCATACTGTAGAATGTCAGCCAGCCTTGTGACGGAAGGAAATTCTGACACATGAATCCAGAAGACAGTGCGCTGTGTGGAGTAAGCCAGTCAGAAAAAAAGAAATGCTGTCTTATTCTGCCTGTATGAAGTACTTAGAGTCTTCAGATTCAGAGACAGAGACCAGACTGGTGGTTGCCAGGGCCTGGAATAAGAGAGGAATGGGAGGCGTTTAGTGGATACAGAATTCCAGTTTTGCAAGATGAAAGAAGTTTTGGAGATGGCTGGTGGTGATGGCAGCTCAGCAAAGTGAATACGTTTAATACTACTAAACTATTTTATTATGTATATTTTGCCACTTTTTTTTTTTAAGTATAAAAACATACATGGGGAAGACATGGGAGACAGTTGAGGTGACACGCAGTAAGGACATCAGTGAGGAACCTCTGGGGCAGGTGCTACAGGAAGGTGGCTTCAGTGCCAACGGCTTAGGCAGGGGTCAGCTGAGAGGTGGGGCAGGGGAGAGGGAGGGAGGGATGGGGGAGATGAGGAAGTAGATGTAGGTCATCCGGGCTTCATGGATTCAGGAAATGTGTAAGGATAAACAGATATAAATCAGAGAAGATGCGGTGGATAAAGAATGGCTATTAGTCATTTTTAGATGTTTAGTTTATGACTAAGCAACCCTGGTCATCCAAACAGGATCCCAGGGCCTCAGGCAAGTGGACCAAAAGCCACGGTTCAGCCCTCCTGTGGACAGCTCTGTCCAGAGGCTCCTAGTAAGGGACACATCTTGGCTGGGTCCTCACTCAAGCTCTGGGCACTGGGGGAGCTGCCACTCTCCTTGGAAGCAGAGGTAGAGGTAGTGTCAGTAAATGAATGGACACCACATTATTCACGTCAAAAACTTTGAACAGATTCCATCTGGAAAACATTAGGCACATGTCTGTTTACAAACGTGTTAACTCTGCTTTAATAATGATATAAGCCTTGACGTTGAAACGGTTTTCTCGCTAGTCTCCCTCACCAGGCCTGCCATTGAGCGCGGGGCGTGCATGTAAACAGAGGCTGTGGCTACAGAATTCCTCGTCTTTCCTTTGGTTTTTGCATGTAGGTGACCAGAATCACAGGACAGAATTATCTCAGAGAAAGATTTATTTGCTCCATTAAACATTTTTGTCTAAATCTTTAAATGTTGAGAGTAATTGCTAGTGTTGGTTTTGGAGTTCTAAGTTGAGAGCCTGTGTGTTGAGCACAGAAGCCTGTGGGCAGTGGTGATTCAGTGTCTCCGAGGTCACCACCCTTACATTGGCACCCTGTGCTGTCAGGCACCGCAGCCTTCTGCCACCAGAATGCCAGCAGGCTCTGCCCTCACAGTGACACCCTGGTGACCTCGAGGACACCCTGAGAATGGTGTGCTGGCTGGCTGGTGGGAGGGCATCCTGGACATGCATTGCTCTGGGAAACGTGTGAATGAAATGAGGAAATAAGGGTGTGAGTCTCAGGGGAAAGGGATCCCAGGCCTGTGCGTGCCGGGAAAAGGAGCTGGATCCCAATCTGTGGGCCTGAGAGGCATCCACCCAGTGGCCTGGGAGGGCAGACAGTGAGGAAGAACATTCCTGGATTGTTACTTAATCTTTCACATCTGTGTGCCTTTGCACCCTAGGGCAGAGTGAGTGTCTTCAGGGAAGGACTTGGCTTACACTCCTTTGGGGCAGATGCCTTCAGGCTGCCCACCAGAGGAGTCTATGTATTTGAATAACAATAAACAAAGCAGACCTTTAGGATGTCACAGGACCCTGGGGTCTGTGAAGAGGAGTGGATGTCACTAACAGAGCACCAGCATCCTTGAGGAGCTGCTTGCTGATTTAAGGATTGAGATAAACAGATGCTGCGTCACTGAGCTGTGGTCTAGACAGCAATTCTCAAAGTGTGGTCTGGAATCACTAGGCTCCCCGAGGTCAAGACGCTTTTTCAAAATATCATTAATGCATTATTTATTTGCTTTTCTTTTTACGCTTTCATTCTCCCACAAGTATGCAGTGGGCTTTTCTAGAAGCTACTTGACATCTGATGACTTCATGGCTCTGACTCCTGATGGAATGAATACTCGTGTATTTAAACATTTCTCAGTTTTATTTGTTTCTTATGTTTTTTATTTTTGTGAGACAGAGTTTCACTCTGTCACCCTGAGTAGAATGCCATGGTGTCATAGCTCACAGCAACCTCAAACTCCTGGGCTCAAGCAATCCTCTTTGTCTCAGCCTCCCAAGTAGCTGGGACTACAGGTGCCCTCCTCTACACCCAACGACGTAGTTTTTCTATTTTTTAATAGAGACAGGGTCTTACTCTTGCTCAGACTGGTCTCGAATTTGAACTTCTGAGCTCAGGCAATCCACCCACCTCGGCCTCCCAGATTGCTAGGATTACACACGGGAGCCACCACATTTGGCCCACATTTTAACCCACATGCACAAGAGAATTTTCAACATGTAAAGGGATGCCAGAACCAAAAAGTTTGAGAGCTGTTGGGCCTGGGTTAGATAAGACTAAAATGATGACAACCAGAAAGACCTGCCAGGAAGATCTAGCAGCAGCAGACAGTGATCATCTGTCCTTTCTTTTTTCTCCCCAGGAAAAACTGCAGAGAAAATCTAATGGATGAAGATGAGAAAGACAGAGCAAAGAGGTAAGTCGGAGCTGTCCCCAGCTGCTCCGGGGGCCTGCCAGTCTGAGTCTCGCCTGCCCTCACTCTGTGTAAGCAAGAGCACCACCAGCGAGGCGGGGTGGGACTCACACGCGCACTGTCCCCTTGAGATAGCACCGTGGGAACATTCCAGACCAGCTCCCTCAGTCTCACTCCTCACTGTGAAATTGCTTCCTGACTGGGACCAGCCAGGTGCCCTATGTTTTGAACTTGCATGTGTGATAACCCTGTTGACTCTGGTCTTCTTTCAGGGGCCTCTGGTTTTGCTTTTCCAATATAGCAGCTGCTGAGCAAGTCACGCTGATGGGAGCTCCACAGACCTGGGTTCAAGTCCTGGGCTCTGTTGTTGCTGCACTGCCTGGTATAGCAGTGAGGGGAAAACTTGCCCTTTTTCCTCCAAAAGTTCACGGAAAGATCAACTAACAATTTAGGCAGATTAATAATAGAAATGTTTGTTTCCAAATACCACGCACATAGGGGAACCCCGAGAGTGATTACCCAGTGTCTCAAGGATAGCTGGATATCTATGCCTGCCTTTTTGAAGGGAGTGGGGAAAACGTGGAATATAGGTATAGCAAGTGGTTTCTAGGGAGGGTAAAGGGGAGGGGGCGGACTGATTTGTAAATTAACCTGAGACAGGTGTTGTGTTTTAAATGATTTGAGACAGGCCTGCTAACATTCGGGGGAAGGAAAGGCAGGCCGTTGCCCACCTTTGATCTTTTATCAGGTCAGTCAGGTTTTATATAGATAGGAGGAAAGCCCTTTCCAATGCTCTCTGATCTCCAGTGGGCATTAATTCAAAGTATTCTTTATGCCAAGTAGTCATATTTTGGGGTGAAATAATCTTCCCTGCCACACAGTGAGCGTACAGTAACCACCAGGCACCCTGCTGAGCACTTTCATGTACAGTCAGCTCCGTTTCCTTATCTGTCGGTTGGAGATGTCATAGCCACCCAGCACTGTGGCTGATGCAGCAAGAAAGACTGGCTGGGTAGCTGGCACACAGGAGCTCTTATAACCCCATGGTGCTTATTCTTTCATTGGACATTAGTTGGATTCCTCCAAGATGGGAGGTAGAGCCACAAAGTTGATACTTTGGAAGTCAGGAATGGTCACAGGTCATCTCTTTCATATGATTTGCCCAAGTTGGCATTTACTGTGCCAAGCTCTGGGGAAACCACAGTAAGCAGGAGGCTCCCTGCCCATGTGGTACACACAGGGATAGGAGGCTACTGGTCAGCCACTGTGGATCATTAGGTGCAGAGCTGTGTGCCCAGCCTTGGAGCCAGGCAGCGGGGAGCATCCTCTCCCAGACAGCCTTCATCCCAGGTCTCTGGACCAGCCTCCTCACTCCATGCTCCTCCTTTTCCGCCTCTGCCACCGTTTGTGTGGCAGGGCTCCATCCTCTGTGACAGCCCTTGGTAGCCTGTGCCACTGAAGGATTTGCCTACTTCCTTCCACAGAACCCACCGAATGGTTGTCACTTGCAAACAGCGGAGCCACCTGGCTTGGTGTCTGCAGGGTGGCTGTCCTTCTCTGTCCCCTGAGTAGGCAGCCGTGAGAACTAGAAGTGCCCAGCCACCCCAGACCTGCTGGATCTAAATCTGCAAGATGCTGACGAAGTCGGGAATGTTTTAAACTCTGCCAATATTTCCTTTAACAAAATCGGATAGCGGGGAAGTGGCCAGCGGCATAGATGGAACAGGGTTGGCCTGGGATGAGGCCCGGGAACCTGGGAGGTCAGCAGTGGAGGCTCATGGTGCTCTTATTTCTACTTTTCCATATGTTTGAAAACTCCTAATAAAAATTCAAGCAAACAACAAGGCAAATAACCACTCAGCTTATTCTTAACTATCCGGCCCTTCCCTTGGCACTGGGAACCTTGGCTCCCCACAGCATCCTTTGCAAATTGTGGGTCACAACCTACAAGGGTTGCAAAATCCTTCTAGGTCTCAAGCCACAAATGAATAGAGCAAACCAGGCCACCCTAGCACACTGGCCCTCTTGCCCTGTCTCGTGGGCAGGCTGGCTTCCAGTTCTTTCCTTGGGGATACTTTATCTTTTGGTTTTCTCCAGAATGGCTGTGGATGGAGTGCTGGGGACAGACTTAAGCTTCTGTTTTCTCACCTGCCACACAGGATAATAAAATGTATGTCCTGCCATCCTTCCAGGTTATTCTTGGAATCAGCCACAAAATACATTGAGTCGTTCTTTTTAAGTATTCATCATAACGTGTGTGTGCAAACTGACCACACTTTGCAATAATCCATTTATTCTTAATAAGGGTATTTTTATTAGTGATAATGGAAAGAAGAGCAGTGGTGGCCAGCATTCATTAGGTGCTTTCTGTATACTCCCAGTCCATAGGTACCAGGCTAAGGTACTTTTACGTACATCATATCTCAACTTTCCTTTGAGATGTGTATCATTATTATCCCCATTTTACAGATGATAATAAGGTTCAACAAGGTGGAATAACTTGTCAGAGAGCAGAAAACTCTAGGAAGTGACAGAATAAGCAGTTAAATACAGGATTCCTTAACCTTCGCCTCTGCCCTTGTCCTCCTGACCATATGTTCTCTTCATAAAAGAACAAATGCAGTCTTCCTGGAAGACCAGACTAATAGTTGCATTCTGATATGACTCGGAGTCCACAGGAGCTTTATCTCTATCTTTGCCATCATCATCTTTGTGTCACTGTTCCATCCCCCCTGCCTCACTAGTGCACTGCTTACCTCTAAATCAGGAAGAGATAAAAATGAATGTTTAGGCTCTACTATACACAGAAATCAGCAAATATAGACATGCCAAAAAAAAAAAAAAAAAAACTGGGCTAAAAGTTCCTAGAAATAAATCCGTTTGTATGCAGTTTCTTTTCATTTATTCCTCTCCCCTTTTGCTTTGGGCCATGGGCATACCCCACCCCCACCCCAGAACGTCTCTGCCCAGGAAGCTCCTCTACACTGCTACCCATGTGGAGGGGCTGCTGGCCCTCAGACAGGAAAATGGGTTCAGAATGTTAGGTAATACCCAGGGACAGCAGAAGCAACGCGGTGCCCCTCCTCACACTTGGGAAAAACAAAAACAAAACAAACACAAACCTAAGACTATAGCCTTTTCAAAGCAGTTTTGTTAGCGGTACCTTGGGAGGCCCTTGCCCTAGTCCCACATGGAGGCCGAAAGTGAAATGCTTTCACTCATGCACAGTATTTTTGATGAGATTAGAAATGTTTAGCTTGAGATCAAAACTCTCATTGTCCTCAGAAAACATGCTTTGTGTTAGGCAAGGCTTTCAATGCTTTAGGGAATTCATGGTGTATTTGGGGCGTTTGAACACATATTCTTAACCAGGGAACAGCTCTACTTTCCATGTAAATCCAGTGAGTGTTAATTGAGTGTCTATCCTGTGTTCAGAGCCATGTGCTGTTCTCTTTAGAGAACATGCGAACACATAGTCCTTGTACTCAAGAAGGCAGCTGTTTGATCAGGAGAGAGTGGGAGTCCCTGAAGTTCATATTTTCCATTCTGTGTTCCAGCCATAAGCATGTCTTTCTAATTCTGATGTAAGGTAGTGTTGGGGTGTGTGTGTGTGTGAGTGTGTGGTCATCCTGGACACAGTGTGGCATAGTGGGACGCATCCAGGCTTAGAATCAAACAGGCCTGACTTTGGATTCTGACCCTCATGACTGTCTGTCCTTGGACAAGTCTCTAAACCTCTCTTAGCCTCAGTTTCTTCTTTAAAGTGGGGTGATAATAGCAGCAACTTCTTCCCAGGGTGATTACGGGGATTAAATGCTGTGGTGTCTAAGCCCCCAGCACAGTGTGGTATACACAGAGCTGGTAAGGAAAGCTGAAGCTCATGGCACACATGCCTGGAACGTCCAACAACACCCGTGGAGTTAGATTCTTATTAGCCCCATTTTACAGTTGGGAAACCCAAGGTTCCGGGACTGCATAGGCGGGCAGTGACAGGTAGGGATTCAGATGCAGGCATCAGTTCATAAAGTCAGGCTTCTAAGGGCTTCTCCATCACTCAGGAAGTAGAAGTTGCTCCTTTTGATTCACCGCCTTCTGAGAGGTAGGGACAGTAAGCGCTAGGAGGAATTCTAGCTTTCCAAAGAAAGCACGTGTCTGTAACTTTGCTATATTGTAAAATACGGGTCACTCCATGTCTTGATAGAAGTGAGTGCCTATAGGTTCAGAAGAATTGCTTCAAGTTACCTTCTCCTTCGAACCAATATTAAACGAGCACATGACCTCCACAGTCCTGTTTTCGGAGAGGTTCTGTTTCCTTCACCCCGTGCCTTATAGTTGAGGGAGGGTGGGGTACAAGGGCTTATGGCTGGTGCTACCTTTTGTTCATGAGAATTAGAAGTGTCAGGCCAGATTAACTGATTCTTAGGGTTCTCTATAGAGCAAATGCTAGTTCTGAAATACAAGCTAAACCATTTTATTCTTCTTTGACCCTAATCCTTAGCCTCAACACTGATAAAATGGTTCACCTCAGAGGAAGCAGTTTGAACACAACAAACAAGAAGTTTAGAGTGCCGTTTTGCACAAGCAGAAGTTTCAAAAGGGAAAGCTTCAGCCATTTGGGGCTGGTTATTTCTTCTGTGGGCCCCCCCCACCTCCTGCCCACCCAAGGTAGAAGAAAAGGAAGTGGGGTACTTTGTTGATGTGAACCAATAACTAAGGCTTTTCTGTCTGCATTGGTTAACAAGTACTGTGGTAAGCAAGTGAAGCTAGAGAAGAGAGTGCACGGTGGGGTCCTGCTCTCCCGGAGCTTTCGGGCGAGTGAGGGAGGCATTCACGAAAACAGGCATAAAGGCGAGTAAAGCTATCATGCAGGGTCTGTGTCAGGCAAAGCCAGGGTAGCGATCAGAATTTGTAAGCTCAGTCCTCCCAGCCATCTGCTCTTTTGGGGTGAGTAATGTGGTGAAGAGAAGAGATTGATTTCGTTTCATTTGTATCATCTTTTTGGGTGTAAATTCTGTAAGTCTGAAAGGAAAGGAGTGTCCGGGAAGGCTATAGCCCACTTGGAGGATTTCGGCCCCGGGTACGCGTGGAGAGGCACCCCTGGGTGTGGGTGCAGTGCAGGAGGAAAACACCCCGCACCCCACACTGCAGCAACCCATGCCTGTTGTGCTGTGATTTTCTTTCATAGGCTTTTGATTGGGTTTTACTGGCACCATCCTAAGCTCTGACACAGGGAAAAAATGACAGTAAAAAATGTTTGAACCTTCCTTTTTGTTTATTTTGCCTGGCGATTAAGGTAGCAGCAGGCATCACAAGAACCTGGGAGGTAAGGGGACACGCAATTCATTTCTATTACCCTGTAATTTCCAGATGAGTGATTCTGTTCTCAGAGGGAAAAGCAGAACTGTACTTGCCGGCAGAATGCTAATTCTTCCTGTGGCCCAGTAAACAGCAAGAATGGAAAAGGGGCCTCCCTCTTTTGGGGGCTTTTGGCTTTGACTCACTGGGGTCCTCGGGTAGGCTAAGAAAACCTGTCAGAGAAGAATGTGCCTGACAGACTTAGAAACTTGGCAGTATCTTAGCTCGAGGAGATTCCAGAGCCTCTCTGGGGGCATCTGAGGCAAGAGGCAAGTTTATTTAAAAGCCTTTTCAATAATTTCAATAAATTTTAAATTGAAAATGGATGTTCCAAAATTCACCCTCTTGAAAATGCTGACTTTCTTTAGAAAAGGATAAACATTTCTTCTTTGAGACTTTTGGTGACAAGTTCCTAAGAATCATGTTCCAGTTAAATGCCGCCCGTGTAACCGTTAACTAAGAGTCACTATGAAATTAGGACAGATCCCCATTTGGGCCCAGACACTTTCTGCTAACTGTGGTTAAGAGGAAAGATGTTCCTGTTGCTTCTCAAGAGAACAGACAGCTCTCAGCCACCCCCAGATGCTTTGCCAAATCTCTGCAGTAAAAAATGTCCTGAGTTGCCCACATTTTCCATGAGATGAAAGTAGCATCAGCCTGTCCCACCTTGCCCCACGCAAGGTGACTTTTCTCCCCTCACACCCCTGATAACATGTCTTCTTGCACCAAGAGGCTTAAGTCTCTGAGCTCAGTGCGGCCCCCACACCCACGTCCTTACATGCAGGGGACTGCCACCTCTGTTACGGCAGTGAGGAGGAATGCACCTGTCAGCAGGACCCAAGCCTGATCATGGGGTGGGGGGGCTGCACTGACTCTCTCAATAGACCTTGCTGTAAGCCGGGGTTACCCACAATGTATCACGGGGCACTATCCCAGGTAGTGTGCCCCAAAACAATATTGGACTGAGCATTTACTCTTTCTCACTTTGGGATAATTTCACAGCTTCTTAGCATGTTAAAGGTGCTAAGTCTGCAATTAATAAATAAAAATCTATTCAATCTTATGCAACCTGGCCATTTAAAAAAAATCTGGAAAAAATAATAATAATACTAACAATAAAATCACCATCTCTCGTCATGATCCTTTCCCTTTCTCCAAGTAATTCTTTATGATTTTCCATTGAAGACCCTGCAACCAGCACTTCTTAGGCACCAGGTACACTGACTTTATTTCCATCATTTCTGTATATTTTCTTATACATAAAATATCAAAACAACATTTGAAAAATACTGTACTGTTTAAAGGCGTAAACAAAGCTCATTTGTAATCGTATCTCCCAGAGATAGTCGCCGTTAATATAATTTTGGTGTATTTTCCATGAGTCTCTTTTGTCCATTTCTATCCAATTCAGAAATACTGTGATAAGCATTCTGTTAATGTGGGTGATCAAACTCAAATTTATTCTTTAGGAAAGTTCACGTTTAATGGCAGGACCGTTGTCATGTAGAAGATACTTAAAATGTGTTTCATGCCTCTTGCATGTCACCACTGTCACTTCAGGTCTTGATTGTGAGCACCTACTTTGTACATTTCAGTTCTACAAGAAATGGGACTTCCCTCTGTAACCTTGGTCTCCAGCCACGTGGAGACTTACAAAAGAAGAATACTTGAAACCTGACACACCTGCACAGTGGAAAGGCTCAGTTTGTTCAGTTTATAAAACTCAAATTTGGGAGGCCTGCCAGTGCCTCCTTCACCAGTTCTGAACCATTTATTGGGTGCGAAGCATGTCATTTCTCAGCTTTTACTTCATTTGATCAACTGTGTTGGATTCAAAGGACATCTTGTACTTCTCCCCATCGAGATGTCCCATTGGCTCAGTTAACAGAGTTAGCTCAGTGAGTGGGGCCCGTTTAAATGATGGCACTATTGGGATTAAACACCAGGAAAAGTATCCGAGTAGGAGGGAAGTCTGTCAGATATTGGGGATGGTTTCCCAGTGGACGCTGGAGATGCTTAAGCTAAAGGTGTTGCCGGCACATGAAATGGATGAAAAGGAAGAGCCCGCTCAGGCTGATTGATTTTTTTTTTTCTCTTTTCACTGATTTTATACTCATTCTTTTTTTTTGAGACAGAGACTCACTTTCTCACCCTCGGTAGAGTACCATGGCGTTACAGCTCACAGCAACCGCAAACTCCTGGGCTTAGGCAATTCTCTTGCCTCAGCCTCCTGAGTAGCTAGGACTACAGGCGCCCGCCATGACACCTGGCTATTTTTTGTTGCAGTTTGGCCAGGGCTGGGTTTGAACTCGCCACCCTTGGTATATGGGGCCAGCACCTTACCCACTGAGCCACAGGCACCAGCCTGTACTCATTCTTGACCCAGTTCACAAATCAGGAGTTCTGATATAGTTTTTCCCCTGAGGGGAACAGGATTTATGGTGCTGTATAAAACACACTTGCGCCATTCCCCATGTGTCCTTGTGAATGTAAGGAAGGGAGAAGGCCAAGGACACTCTTGGGGGTGAGTACCCAGGCACATTCAGCTGTACGCTCAAACTCTCTTGCTGCCGTAGGGCCTCTCAGCAGGGTGGGAGGTAACTCTTTCTCTCCCTCCTCTGTGCCACCGGATCCGCAGAGGAACCTGTCTCAGCCACAGTCATACCTGTGGGCCATGGGGTATGAAGCCCAGTCTTCCACACTTATAGCCATTTCCCCCAGCAAGTAGGAGAGGAGAGAAGCTTTGAGTATGGTGTGTATAATACATTTCTGCCTCATGAAATTGCCTGAGACAAGTGCCTTCGAGGTCCCACCTGTTGGAGAAACCCAAGGGATTATGTGAGTGTGTTTGTGTGTGTGCACACATGTATACACATCTCTCTCCACGACACTACATCTTGGAACCATGGTGCCCTCTTGCCTTGCCTTATGTGGTACCTCTCCATCCTCCAGTCATCTTGATATACCATAAACATGGCCCCTGTGTAAGGGTGGCTACAGTTCTGGGTCTTACTCAGACGCTGAGCTACAGATGCAACCATACAACCTTCCTCCAAAATTCCAGGGCTCTGGAGCCCTGCATCTCAGCCTCCTACCTCGCACCTTGCATGCTCTAGCTAGGTGAATATGAGTGCCCAAATCTGCTCTCAGTTGGTAGGGAAGCATAGGAGAATAGTTTCATTGGGTTAATAAAACTCCACATTAATATTCTGTGTTTGCTTCCTTTTGATGCTTTTTTAATATTAGTTCATAGCAGAGTGATACACTAACACGAAGGAAGGGCCGGCCCAGTTCATCTGTCATTCTCTTTGTTCTGTAAAAGAGGTTTCTTCAAGAGTCACTTACAACTACTGTCCAGTTCACCCATATGCTTTCCTGGAAAAGGGCCTTGTTTACTGTCTCTGCACCGGGCTTTCAGAATCTCGACTCAGACCTTTTGATTCCTATGGGTCTTTTATGGAGTCACTAAAAAATGGTGTGAAAAGAGATATAAGGGTTCTGGATCTTGGTAAGATGGAGTCAGTGGGCTTCATCTAGTGTCCATTGCACTGAATGCAATTATAAAACAATGGGCAAAATGCATAGAGAGCTATTTAAGGGTCCTGAAACGTAAGCAGCAGGGGGCAGGTTGGGAGGTACCAGGATCTGAAGCAGCAGGGAACCAGTAAGTAGTATCCCTTTAGCTGCACTCCATCAGCCTCTCACCCAGAGGTGGGCACCTGCTGACAGGAGAGGACAAGAGAAACCCTCTAGTACTGGCGTGAGGAGTGACCACAGAGTCTTGGTCGAGTGAGGTGAAATCTCTTCCTTTGTGTTCTTTCTCCAGTTCTTTGCACCCTATAAGTAATCCTCTCACAGCAGTAGCAGCAGCAACAACAGAGATCCACGTGGAACTTTTTATGCTGAGGGAGAGGAACCTGTCTCTCCAATGAGGAGAGTTATAGTTCCAGGAGGATGGGATAAAACCCGGTTGCCACTTCCCCCACCCCCTTCTGTTTTCCTACTGCTTGGGCTCAGATGGAAGTGCAGATGCAGGAAGTGTGAAGCAGAGCAGGATAAATACAGAGCAAGCTTTCTGGCCAAAAGAACATTTCTGTTCCCTAGAAACAAGGAGCCCTAGGAACCCAAAGGCGTACTGTGCAGACTTCAGAGGGGGAGGAGGTCAGGCAGGTGATTCTGTAAAGTTGTCCTCAGCCCTGAGCTGAGAATGCCTGGATCTGATCTTGAGCAGCATGCATTAGACCTTCGTCTGAACTTCAGGGTAGATCACTGCCTAAGGTCTAAGAATGGCCATGTGGTACATATTTAAATTGCACTCTGGTTTCTCACCAGAAAGCATAGAAACCTTCTGATGGTGGCATAATATTCTTTTTTTTTTTTTGTTTGGTGGGGGGTTGCAATCTTTTTCTTTTTTTATTGCTCCAGGTTTTCATTGAGGGTACAAGAATTAAGTTACACTGTTTATATTTGTGAGGTAAAGTCCCTCTTATAATTGTATCTCACACCCGAGAGGTGTACGATGCACCATAGCCTCCTCCTTCCTCCCATCTCCCTGCTCCCGCATTCCCCTGCCCCCCTCCTTGAATTGATCTGAGTTTTTCTCTTATGTGGACATGTATTAGATCATCTACTGGCTTCATATTAGAATTGAGTACATTGGATTCTTGCTTCTCCATTCTTGTGATACTTTACTAAGAAGAATGTGTTTCAACTCTATCCAGGTTACAAAAGATGTAAAGTCTCCATCCTTTTAAATGGCTAAATAGTATTCTATGGTGTACATATACCATAGCTTGTTAATGCAGTCCTAGTGGGCATTTAGGTTGTTTCCACATTTTGGCAATTCTAAATTGAACTGTGATAAACAGTCTAGTACAAAGGTCCTTATGATAAAATGATCTTTTTTTCTTCTAAGTAGATGCCAAGTAATGAGATTGCAGGATTAAATGGGACGTCTAATTTGAGTTCTTTGAGGATTCTCCATACTTCCGTATATAGAGGTTATATTAGTTGCAGTCTCAGGGCATAATATTTTTAAAATGTCAAAAGAAAAAAACTGTTTACCTAGAATTCTATATTCAGTGAAAATATCCTCCAGAAATGAAGGTAAAGTGAAGATATTTTGAAATAAATGAAAATGTCTTGTTAAGAGACTTGCTCTGAAAGAATTACTAGAAGAAGTTTTTTCAACAAAAAGGAAATTATACTAGATGGGAACTTGAAACGTGAAGAATAAAGGAAGAATAACAGAAATGACAAATGTTTGGCAAAATAAAAAAAAGGCTGACATTTAAAAAAATAGCATAATCTGATAGTGTGTTCAGTGTATGTATATATAATATATAACACAAGTATAACGTAAAAAAGAAGGGATGATAGAAGGAGCTGTATAGAGAAATGTTTCTAGATATCGTTTGAAATGGTAAAATATTCTAAGTGGGCTTTGAAAAGACAAGTTTATATATTACAGTTCCTAGAATTATTATTAAATGCTATACAAAGAAATTTAGGGGGGGAAACAATAGATAAATTAAAATGAAACATTAAGAAATAAATAGCCCAGAAGGCAGGAAAGGGGAAGCAGGCATAATAACTAAACATAACAAGTAGAAAAAACAGAAAACAGACCTAAGTCCAAACATATATGTAACTACATTAACTGGAAATGGTCTAAGCATGTCAACTAAAAGAGTTGTTGTCATAGATATTTTTAATAACCTAAATGTATGCTGTCCACAAGACATTCACCTCAAATATATGATAGCTGAATTAAAATTAAAACTCTGAAAATGACATACCATGCAGAAACTAAAAGAAAGCCGGAAGAGCTGTATTAATATCAAATTTAGTAGATTTCAGGGTAAAGAAATTTATCAGGAATAAAAAAGATATTATATAATGATAAAGAGCCAAGAGTAGTACCCTATAAATTTATGCAAATAAAAATGATTGCCTCAAAAAAAAAAAATAAAAAGAAAGAATCTAAAACATAAATACATCTATTTAAATAAATTAAAAATACATGAAACACAACCTGAAGGACTAGCCGAGTTCTTTTTTTTTTTAATTTTTATTTAATTATTTATTTTCTATTGTTAAACCATAGCTGTGTACATTTGTGCAATCAAAGGGTACAATGTGCTGCTTTCTTTCTTTCTTTCTTTCTTTCTTTCTTTCTTTCTTTCTTTCTTTCTTTCTTTCTTTCTTTCTTTCTTTCTGCAGTTTTTGGCAGGGATTGGGTTTGAACCTGCCACCTCCTGTATATGGGGCTGGTGCCCTACTCCTTTGAGCCACAGGTACTGCCCCGTTTCATACACAATCTGAAATATTCTCATCAAACTGTTCAATGTAGCCTTCATAGCATTTCCTTAGTTATTGTTTGTAGACATTTGTATTCTGCATTTAGTAGGTTTCGCCTGTACCCATTCTAAGATGCACCATAGGTGTGGCCCCACCCATTACCCTCCCTCCACCTGAATCTCCCCCCTCCGTTGCCCTCCCTTGGCCCTTTCCCCATATTCTTGTGCTATAGCTGGGTTATAGCCTTCATATGAAAGCTATAAATTAGCTTCATCGTAGGGCTGAGTACATTGGATACTTTTTCTTCCATTCCTGAGATACTTTGCTAAGAAGGATATGTTCCAGCTCCATCCATGTAAACATGAAAGAGGTAAAGTCTCCATCTTTCTTTAAG
>CAUYPK010031215.1:0-22944 GCA_963574355.1 Loris lydekkerianus
AATTTTGGGTATCAAATTTTTCAAAAATCAAGTGGACATTTTTAATCCTTTCACCAGTGTGGAAGTTGAAGTTTGATCAAAAGTTTCTGAGTGTGTTTACTTTTGTGGTGGAGGATTGGGTTGGTCATTATGAAGAATAGGTTTGAGAATGTTCTGAAGAGCTGCTTTGGTTATGGCAAATTTCTTCTATATATGAATGTCATTAAAGTATTTAATTTCTACATCATAAATAAAACTCAGTTTGGCTGGTTACAGGATCTGGGGTTGAAAGTTATTTTGCTTTAGGAGATTAAAAGTCGATGACCACCCTCTTCTGGCTTGAAAAGTTTCAGCAGAGAGATCTGCAGTCATTCTAATATTCTTTCCTTTGTACATAATGGCTTTCTTTTGTCTTGCTGCTTTGAGAATTTTCTCCTTCATATTAACTTTAGTGAAGTTAATTATGATATATCTGGGGGATGCCTTATTGGGATTGAGTCGTGCTGGGATTCTGAAGCTGTCTACTATCTGAATTTCAGAATCTCTAGGCATGTCTGAAAAATTCTCTTTCATAATTTCTTAAAGAAGGGCCTCTAGGATGAGTTTGTGAACATAATTGTCAATGTTTTGCATAGGTATATCTATATCTATCCCACTCATGTTCATATTGTGGCCATTGTATATAATCTGCAATGACATGTGGGTTCAGATGTCTCTACGAGGTGCTACTTTCATTTCCTTTGAGTATGTACCCAGAAGAGGGATGGCTAAATCTTATGGAAGTTATATTTTTAATTTTTTGAGGAACCTCTTTACTATTTTCCATAGTAAATACACCCATTTACTTCCTCACCAACAATGCACAAGATTTCCCTTTTCTTTACACTCAACTTTGCCAATACTTATTATTCCTTATATTTTTGATACTAAGTGTAGTTGAGTGTGAGGTGACATCTCATTGTGGTTTTAGTTTACATTTCCCTAATAAATGGTGATAGTGGTGAGCACCTATTTATATACCTGTTGGCCATTTTTAGATCTTCTTCAGAGAAATATCTATTCAAGTCCTTTTCACATTTTTAAATTGGGTTATTTATTTGTTTATTTATTTTTGTTATTGGGTTGTGTGATTTCCTTATCTTGTAAATAGTAACCCCCTCATCAGATGTATGGTTTGCAAATATTTTCTCCCAGTCTATAGACCTTATCACTTTGTTCATTTTTTTTTTCTTTGCTGTGCAGAAACTTTTTAGATGGATGTAGTCTTACTTGTTATTTTGCTTTTAATGCCTGAGGTTGTGGTTTGATACCCCCTAAATCATTGCTAAGATATTGGGGAGTCCGTCCCATACATTTTCTTTGGATCAGAGCTTGCATACTCTCTCTCTGTTTCATTTTACAGATGAAAGAAAATCACATGGTAGAATGATTCATCAAAGGTGGAGCATGTTAAAAATCTCATGGAATAGGACATGAATTCAGGGCTGAGATTTGATTGGAATCATTTTGCAGTCTACCACAGCAACTTTCTGTCTCCTTCCTCAGGACTCAATAAACACCACTCTTGCAGTTATGCATGCTTTGAAGTAATGCAAGATTTTTAGATTTGAAAAAAAGACTTTTTTTTGGTATCCAAGTCAGAGCTCAAAAAACAAACAGGAAAGACATTTTGTAAGTCAAATTTTTATTAGTTTTATGTGGGCAGCTACCAGTCATGTTGGAGCATTTGTTTGTTGCCTTCAACCTTTTCAAAATATTTAGCTCAAATTTTCTAGTCCTAGACCAGGAGTCTTGGGTTTATATACAAAGTTATATGCTGAAAAAATGATGCAGAAACACAAAACTCAGAGCAATAGGAAAATGCAACTTCATTTTTGTCTCTTAATGTTTTGATGAAACTAATATGAATGATTTTTCTCTGTCTCTAGCATTCTGAGTAACAAATTCATGGATTCTTTAGAGAAGGCCATTGTTGGGAAATGCTCTTTTGACATGTCTTGACTATGGCAAAAGCATTTCTCATGTGATGATGACTTGTGATTCCTTTTCTTAGAAGAAATATGGAAGTCATTGATAGCTTCTTGTGGTTCCTTCCATGTCTTTCCAATTTCCCTAGGAGCCTTTCCCTGGGAAGGTTCTTCCTTCCATGTTTCCCTTATTTGGTTAGTGTAGAACCAAATGGTTAGTGTTCATGGTTTTCCTAAGAAATTCTAGGAGTGCAGGAAGATCTCAACATACTCAACTCCAACCTGCTATCCAGGCTATTTTTACCTTTCTAGGTGCTAATCAGGACAAGTTCTTCACATTTTTCACCTGTAGCAAAGAGTACTTAAGCTTTCCCAGTCATTCTATGGAAGCCTCTCTCACTGTTTGAAGGTTCTGCATTCCTAATTCCAGGACAATAATGCAATGCTTAATCTCCTATAAAAACAGAGTTCTTAGATTTGTGAGCATGAGCAAAGGGAAACTTTCAAATCTCTTACAACCTCTACGAAGTAAAACCCTGCACCCGAAGTTAATAACATTATGATCTGCTACCATCTCAGGTACTTTGTAAAGATGAAAAGTGGATAATCAGTTTTATCATTGGTAAACAGAAAATATCAGGAAATTTCAAAATTTTGATCTCATATAAAGTATAGAGCCTTAGGTCTTTCAAATGAGAAGCTTTAGATTGAAGACAAAAGAGGGAAGAATCATAGTGTGTTCTTTAAAAACCTTGTTATATTGTGCTTGAGAGATGATGGCAGAACACTGGCTTCCGGGCAGTTCATTTACTTCTAAGTATCCAAAGTGCAGCTTGGGTCTCTTACAGGCCAAAGTGGCCTGGGGATGCTGTAGCCTTCCACAGGAAATATGTGTGCCTTGAATCAAATGAGCAGGTGCACTCTGAGCTACATGCCTTGTAGGTGGGCCTTTCAGTGTCCTGTGGTTCTTAAACAAATGTCCCAGGATGCTGGCGTGATGGCTCCATTTTATAGATCTCATAACATTGGAAGAAGGTTTCAGAACAGTTTTGTGAATTGAATTGAGAACATAAAAACTTACCAACCAAACAAATTATTATGCTTCAAAGAGATGGAAATACACCAAATGTATTTTGTTTCATCATTGTATTTATTTTCAGTTGATACTTATCTGGAAAACTCTAAAGTCATATTTACAAAAACACCTATTTTGCACCAGCCACTTTTATCCAAATCAAACATAACTTTCTGTTCATTACCAAATTCTTACACTATGGAGATCCAAACACTAGACACATTCAGAAACTTTTATAGGCACTGATTCTTAGAAAAATAATCAAGGAGGCAGGACACCTCAATATGCTATTCCAGTAGTTTCATCTATGGCTTTGTAATTTATGATAATGTGACTACTAGAGTCTCCCCATGGTTTTCTTTAGGTTCTGTCTTTTCTGTCTTTAATTTCTCCCACAAATGTGGTCAAGTTAATGTTATTCAAAAGTAAAACAATCATGATGTGATTCACATAATAAATGTTTTAGGAGGTCTCCAGTGCCACTTTAAGTTTTAAATCATGTTCTCAACTCCCTTTATCTTTTACATTTCTCTGGCTCCACTCAGGAGACACACTGGTCTACCCACCGCCCTCTGAACATTTTTTGGCTTCTACGTTCTTTCCTTTCCCATCACTCCAAAATACATTTCTTCCTTTGCCAAACAAAGAGTCTATTTTAGACAACTCGTCTTTTGTGATGTCTTTCCTCATTTGCTCTCTATATTTCCATGATTTCATATTTACATGTTACTGCATCATCTGTTGAAACCTATCGAGATCGACACTTTTGTTATTCAGAGCTTTGAATAACATGTAAAACACTACAAACATATGCTGATATTGCTATAGATACTGAAGGAACCCCAACCACTTGTAAACACACTCTTTTAAAGTATTAAAAGGTTATCTTTTTATAAATTAAGGTTGGCACCCTTTCTTCTCTCTGGGTTGGTTTCTAGTTCAGGGTATTTTTTTCTTTCTTTCTTTTTTTTTTTTTTTTTTGACCTACCAAATATAGATTGTCTCAGATATAATTCATCCCTGTGATTTGAAAAGAAACTTTTTTTTTTTTTATACTTAAAGAAAATTGGCTGTATTTGTATAAACCTGTATTGTAAAATGAAGCTGATAAGAAATATGTTAATTTTGAGTAACCCTAACTGATCAATTCCAGTTCATCACCATTTGATCTAATTGTTAATGGAAGCCTCCTTGGTTTTCCACAGCCCATAGGTGTAAATTCTCAAGAGGCCATTTGTGGGCTATTAAACTGGGTCCCTGCTTCTGCCTTCACAGTTTCTAGAAATGTGATTTACTGCCACTTTCACCACTTGGTATTCACTCATCTTTATGAATTTATACAATAATGTCATTCATGGTTTGCTGCTATTCTCTGCCACCTATTTTATGTGCTTCTCATATCCTATGTTCAGACTGCAAGATCAACCAAGGGAGTAGTTGTTGAAATTATTCAAGCTGCTGATCTTACTCACTGTGGGAGGGAGCCCAGCTCTTTGCAAATGCCATTTGCAAAATGAGGTTTTCAGAATAGGATGCCTTTTAAGATGCTCATCTAAGTTGAGCATTTAGTGAATCATCTCCTTATCCTAATGGCTGAAGTATGTTCTAGAGGGGACAATATGTCCAGGGAAAAAGAACATTTTTTCCTCTATTCATATTTAGCTCAGGGTATTTGAGATAGAGCTGTACTTGAGAGGAGAGCTTGTACTTGTTGGCTTGTGATGATCAAGTGAAATAATACATTCAAAGCACTTTGTCAAGTGATTAAGAAATAAATTATTATTATTATTATTATTGTCATTATTATTTAGATACCCCTTGAAGGCACATTTTTATAAACTTCACTGAGATTAATCTTTTATTCTGGAGGAATGGAGAAAAACAGAGCTACTTCTCAGGGTGTAAGTTTTAGAAGCATATCTTGAAATCCAGTTACACAGAATATAATCACTAGATTAAAAATCATGTCCTGAGAGGTCTCACAATCCAAACCAGATATCTCAGTATTCATTCTAACAAATATAACACCCTGCCTTCAGTATGCTTTTGGGGCTTCAATCATATACTTGTATGTCTTTATTTTGCTATTTTTAATTTTTTTTAACTACCCTATTCCCTCTACAAAATATTAACCTCGAAAAGATCATTGAGTGACTTTGTGTTGCTTGGCATTGTATCCCAATTTTCTGCACTGAAGAAATTCTCAGTAAATATTTGTTCCTTGAATGATTACATGTATTAATAAACATAAAGGAACTCAGAGGTCATTTGACAGTTGAACAAGCATTTATCTAGTTTCAGAAGATACAACGTTTAGTCCTAGCTTTAGCACTAATTACCCACGTCATCTGAAATAAGCCTCTCTAAAAATTAATATTCTAAGTGAAGATTTTTTGCTAACTCAGTAGTTTTCAACCCTGCCTATATGTCATAATCTCCCAGAGACCTTTTAAAAAACATTTAATTTAAGCTCCGTCCCAATTGACTTAGATTCTCTGTGAGTGGGGCCCTGGAACTGGTATGCACAAATTTTAAGTGCCTCAGGTGTTTGCAATGAACATCCAGGTTTGAAAACCACTGTACCAGATTAATGAAATATATTTCACTTCTAATTCCAAGTTATTTTGCTCACACTTCTGAAAAGGCAGACTGTTGTACTAATTTATCTGAGCATGTGGAATGATTCTTTGCACAAAGCAGGACCTCAGTAAGGTTTGCTCCTTCTGAACTTGCACAGAGTTTTGCTAAAGGTCATGAATATTAAATGTGGAAGATTAATCTGGTGACTGCAAGGATGTGCTCATTGCTCACTTTATAGTAAGTTCAGGGAAAAAGACTTCACAAACTAGCTAGAAATAAATTGGAAAACTCTCTAGCAATGACAAGACTTGTGGTGTCTGTAACTGAAGATGATTTGATATTTAAAAATAAAACTAGCTCTCACTTACTTCACTCTTCATATGTATGAGACAGAGTTTCAAATATTTTTGTGTACCAATTAATTCAGTCCCAGCAATACCTTAGAACAGGTGCAATCATTAGCCACATAGCACAGATAAAACAAATGAGGCACAAAGAGGTTAAAAATCCAGGAAGTGAACTGAGCCTTTTTCTATAAACAGGGAAAGTTCACCATTATCCTAGGGCAGTGAACTTTTACAATATACTTCCACATAACTAGACTGAAGTGATAGTTCATATGTGAAAATCACTTTTGACAATAAATGTATGACCTCTGAATAAGGTAGTATTTAAACTCAGATAACTTATTCTTTGCTATCTAGCTGAAATCTTCAGTCTTGACATCATGGATTGTAATTTCCAAAGTATATGAGTTACCTGTTATTGTCTAAAAAATTATCCCAAATATATCAACTTAAAAGCACTTGGGGTTAATATTTCATTGTGTCTGGGGCTCAGGAGTGCTGGCATGGCATAACTGGGTTCTCTGCTTTAGAGTTTCACTTAAGAATTTACTTAGGGGTTGGCTGGAGTCACAGTCCTAAGTGGAGGCTGGACTGGGGAAAGATTTTCTTCTAAGCTCACTCACTTGGCTTCGGGAAAAAGTCAGTTCTTTGAAGATGTTGGACTGGCAAATTGAATTCCTAACTGGCCACTGTTCCTTGCCATATGGAAGAGAGTCATAGAGAACAGAGTCAAAGAGAATGAACAGAGTCAAAGAGAATGCCAGCAAGGTGAAAGCCAGTCCTTTATAACCTGATCTTGGGAGTGACATTTCATCACATTTGTTGTGTTCTATCCATGAGAAGCACATCACTAGTCTTATCCCATACTCAAGGCAAGAGAATTATGTAAGGTGTGAATCCCCAGGAAGTGGGAATCATTTAGGAGTTATTTCAAAAACCTACTGCCACACATGGCCATGGGAGTGTGCACCTGGCTTTGTCTGCCACTTGGCTATGGGTTTTCTGACACCTGGGTATTGATTGCATGACCATGAAATCTTTGGTGGCCTTGTTGTAGTTATGGGTCCAACCATAGTTACTGTAGGATCCAAATTTTGTGACAAAAGAAGCAATTATTTTCTGCTTTATAAATTGTGTAGCCTGTGCATATCCACACCATGATATGCTCAGGTTCCCCTCCCCTGCACTCAGCTTAGCAACTTGTAAGGAGACAAGTTCCCAGTTGTAATCTTCTACTCTGTCATACCTTGAAATAAGATTCTCTGAAAAACTGATTCTCAAATAAATGAAGTTGCTTTTTATAACCCTTTGTTGTGTTAGTTATGTCATTAAGCTTCGGTTACATCAATGAGGAAATGTATCTGAATCTGTTTTCTAATAACCTCATTCAGTTAAGCAAGCCTGACATTTTCTTTTCATCAACATATACCAAGAACTTTATGGGTTTTTTTATATTTCATTGGACCCTGTACATCCCATAGGAATCTGTTTTTGTGCCACATAAAGGGACTTCACTGGGTGATGAAGGTTATTGCTTCAGATCACTCACATCGTATTTATGTAAATATGCCTAGAATTAGGGTAGCCCCGAGTAAAGTTAGTACTTTCCTTTCAATGCACAGCGCACGATAGAATTATTGTAATCATCCTGGCTGTTTTCACACATAACACAAGATAATGATATACGTTATCTCCAACCTCATCTGGGACCAGTATCAGTATTTGTGCCATCCTCTTTGAAAATTTGTTTATTAGATTTAAATAGAGTAGAAGAGCCATCTGCTCTTTCTGTAAGAAATTTTAGCTCCATTTGTTATGTTTCTCATTCACACATTCAGGAGCTTACTTAGGAAAGAGCGGGTCTGAGATATGAAGCACCAGGCAAGGCCCTTTGCAAAACGTTATTTTATTTTAACTCCACACAATTTTTATGAGGTAGAATGGCTGTGTAATTCACAAATCAAAATATAAGGGAGTAAATTACAGGGTGAGGATTTCAATTCCCATCTGTTTGATTTCAGGTCCATGGTAACTTTTTCACTACTTACCACCACGTTGTTTAAATAGCAGCCTCTGTGGCTTTGGCCCATGATTTTCCTGGATTTTGTATTTCAATACCAGCTAAATACAGAGTGTGATCAAAATATAATTCTCTCTTACCCTGTACTCTGAAAATGATTATTGGGTTTTTAAATTGGTTCAAGCTGAAGATTTTAAGTCACTCTGATGACACAAGGCATAACCCGTCCATTTCCGACACTAAATTACCCCAGAAGTGTTCTTGTGTCACAAACCCAAATGGCTTAGTGGCCATAATGTTTTAAAAACTTCAATACTGGGAAGGATTTGCCATGTTCCCTATGACTAGTACACAAAGGCTCTTTTTATAAAACTATTTCTGTACCCCAACAATTAAGAATTATAACATAGACAGTGTATATGTTTTGCATATCATATTGTTATTTTCTAACTGCTAATCGCTAGAAGGGAAGATCAGAAAACTGCTGGGATAAGTGACATCCAACTGTTTTAAGAAAATCTTGGGACAGTGTAAAAAAAAAAAAAAAAAAAAATCCCCCACACCAGGACAGTACCAGGAGACCACACGACCCAGACCAGCCCTACTTGGTTTATTAGAGGTGACTTGCCCCAGGCTCTCCTTCCTAGTCAGGATAGGAATCTTCTGGCACTCACTTTTGGGAAGTGGCAGAAGTTTCTGTGAGGGTGAGATCCACACTGCCTGCTTGCTTTTGGAGCATGAAATTCCTTCCTGGAAAGCAAAGCGCTCTCTGTCTGTCTCTGTGCATCCTTATACATTCACATGCAATCTAAATTAAGCATGCATTGCACTTCCCCTTAGGCAGGGACTTTAGTATTACTTCAAACAATTCAAACTCATCTTGAGGCTTCTGACTATTTATGCAAAAGAACCTACTTAAGAATATCCTTTGTGCTTGGTATTTCTGTCTTTTTTGGTTCTGATCTATATCTCTAAATTCAAAAGAAACCCCCATGATTTTGGTGGTGGGGAAACTTGTATTTTTCTCTCCCGGGTGTGACCTGAACCTTCAGTGCCGTAGTTACCCTTTGCACATCTGTAGAAAGGATAATCCAGAATGTTACCAGAGAGGAGCTCTGCCCAGACCTCAGCCCAAGGAAGTACTTGTCCCAGTTATGGGAGTGCTTCCTGTCAGCACACGAGCTGCAGCCCTCAGCCTTTTAAGAAATGCCCCAGCTGGTTAAAATAGCCTTACTTAAGGTCCTTTCAGTGGCAGTTCCTATTCTATGACTGATGGAGGAAGGTGGAGTAGAAGCCCAGCCATGAGGGCACAATCAGGGAAGCCGTGGAGGGGCTGCTTCCGCAGCAGAGCAGCCCCTGGGATGAGCAGGGGCTGTGACCCTCAGTGGCCAGCCTGGCTTCTCCCTCTGTCCAGTCCTTTTTCTCATTTCATCGTTCTGTAGATATTGATGCCAAGCTCGTGTCCCAATAAACATCCTGCACACCGAACTGCGTCTCAGTGTCAGCTTTCCGGAAACTCAAACCATGAAATCTGTTCTTTTATTTTCCCCTGGAGACATATCTCCACCTCCCTGTATTTGACATATGACAGAGTTCATTCTTAGGGTGTGAACTTCCTTCAAAATTCACAAAAACAGGCAATTCATTCAGCCTCCAGACACGGGGCTTATGAACTTAGATGTTCATGTTTTCTTTTCTTCCTTCCTCTATTGTAGACTAAGCATTGGGTTTATGTTCTATTTGAGCTCTGGATCCCAACTTTTCTTACATCATAGAAGTTTTCATTCCTTCAGGACTCCTCCATCATTTGCCTCCTTTTTTTTTTTTTTTTTTTTTTCATTGTAACACTAAGTCCCAGTCCTTACACTCAAAAATCAAAATGAAAATACATGTCTCAACTTTTCCCTCTGTAATTATCATCTCCTTCCCTTTAACTAACTTTCTTGGAAGTGTAGACCACATTGACCATTAATGTCTCTTTTCAACTCATTTATTCTTCAGTTCTCTAGTCTGTAGACACTGCTCATTCCAGAGTTAATGATCAGGTCTTTGTGGCAAAGAGATGCTTCTCAATTATTCCTGTAATATTGACCCTTCTCCTGAACTCTTATTTCTTCTGGAAGTTCTATTTTCTATTCTCTCCTGTGATATGATTGTTTCCTTCCTTCCCCTTCTTTACTCTTAATCTTCTGATTAAATATGACTATCTTCTATCATCTGAATCAACATCATCACCATCACCATGTGTCTATCTTGATCTAGATGGCCTCAAAATCAGTGTGCCCAAATCTAACTCACCATCTTCTCCCAAACCACTATCTTCAGGTCTTTGCATATGCTGCTGACTCTGTGGTGATCTCAATGACTTCCTATCCCCAACTGGCAGACTTCTGTTCATCTTTGAAGAGTTAGGTGATGTGTTCTCCTTTCTGGGAACAACATCACAAACTCCTATTCTGGGTTAAATACCCAAGCTGTATGCTTTGCTGTGCTCAACTGTCTTCCAGTGTCAGCTTGGGTGGCCTTGGAAATCAAGTGCACTAATATGTGTTCAATAGCCTGTTCCTAGAAAGCTCAGTGGATGGGAAACTTTAATAAGAAATCAGGGTACAGATTTCTTGAGATGAAGTAAGTTACCTGTGCTTACCATACAATGACAATTATTTTATTATGGGAAAGTTTCTGACTTTATTGTTATTATTAACTTGAACTAAAAATCTCTTTTCAATTACCAGTTATCATTTCTTCATTGTTTTCAAGGATACTAAGTATCCAGTCATAGGAATGTATTATACCTTGAAATTAAATAGAATAGTTATGCTTTTTAGAACACTGCAGAGGGGAGTTACACTTCAACATGGATATGTACAGCCATATGAAAAAGAAATTATAATAAAACATGCAAAAAGTATTCTAATTTTATATAACTTACTGGATTATTTAAAATCTTTTTTTGTGAACTTCAATTAAAGAATATTCAAATTTTCTTTAGCTTATTTGCTACTTTTTAGGAATAAATACAAATTTATGTGACCTTTGTTATTACTTTTATATGTAGGCCAGTCTGCTAACCTTTATTTGTCACAACAACCCTATGAGCATGGCACACATCATCACTTTACCAATTGAGAAACGAAAACTTAGAAAAACCAACTACCTACCCCAAATCACACATCACTAAACAACAGAGCTAGGACTCATGCTCAGATTTGTCTGATTCCAAAGTCCTCCATCTGAAGCAGTTGGCTAAACTGATCTTTCTGTTCTTCTCAAGCTCATAACCATTTGGTTTTCCTACCACTACATAGGACTTAACTTTATTTGCAAATAGAGCCTTTGCAAATGCGATGAAGTTAAGATGAGGTCATACACAGGTAGGGTGGGCTCTAATTCAATATGGCTGAGGTCATCATAAAAAGAGAACAGAATCACACAGGGAGAATGCCATGTGCCAACCATGTGCCAAGGGAGGCGGGATTGAAGTAATGAGTCTACCAGAAAAGGAACGTGAAGGGCTGCCGGGGACACCAGAAACCAGGAGGGAGGTATAGGATGGTCTGTCCCTTATAGTCTTCAGAAAGAATTTGACCTTTGGAACATTTTGACTCTGGCTTTCTAGTCTCCAAAACTGAGAAAATAGATCTGTGTTGTTTAAATCCACTCAGTTGTAGTACTTCATTACAGTAGTCCTAAAAAATGAATATGGGACTATTTCTCCTGTTAATGGCCCATGACTTTTTGGATATATGCAGCTGTTGTGTTTGGAGATGAGAGTGAGATGAGAGTACATTTAATCATGAAAAAGGCCAAAGTAAACAAGAAGTCAGATTTCATCCCTTCTTTCATAAGAAGCTACCAGGTATTCTGTGACTTGGCTTTTCTGCCCATGCCTGGCCATTCCTAGGGATAAAGCATCTGCAGCTGCAAGTGAAGAGAAATTGATGTACCAATAACACAAAAAGCTTGCTGAACAGAATAGACACAAGAACAATGTTCACTAGGACAGATTAAGCATTTTTATTGGAAAAGTGAATGTAAACATTCTAAAACACAGAACACAGGAAAAACAATTGATGTCAGAGTTAAAAATAAATTTGACAAGATGAGCTGCAATTGAAATGCTGAGATTTGCAATTCAAATGGCCAATTGTCTGAGATGCCAGGAGGATCTGATGCAGATGGTGGAGGTAGGCTGACATCTGTGTGAACTGCGGCCTGCAGTGGAGTTACTCAGCAGTGTGGATGTGATTGATCACCAGTTATAAACGGTAAAAAGAAGAGCATTTCTCACCATTCAAAATTGAGCTGTTGAGTGCCTAGGTGATTGTTTCAAGCTGTCAAAGTTTTCAATAGAAGCCACAGGATTTGTTTACTCATAGTGAAATGAATGACAGCAGCTAAATCGATACTCTTGTGAACCATATCCATTGACATGACCCTGGACTCAAATCTCAACCGAAGCCTTGCCTTAAACCTCCACATCCTGAGCCCCAACATTCATCACTATGACCCCAAAGTAGTTTCCATAATAGGTACGGTACATTCTTGGGATATGAAGATGGTTTAGGAGCCAAGGGTTAAGTGTCCAAAATTTTGCTGTTACTGTGTGTGGGAGTTTCCTATATTAACATGGGTGGATATGGAAAATCCAGATCTCTAATTTCTAATTTTATAAATTAATTTGTGTCAAAATAATGGCAAATTCTGCGACACACGAATGAAAAAGGTAAGACGGTGTTGAATTCCTTGTGCCAAAACTGGAATTCCATGACCAATTAGAACAATAAAGAATACTGACATTTATAAATCTTGGTTTATTGTGTAACTTCCAAACAAAAAATCCATAGCATACATATCAATCCATAGATTCATCTATAAACTGAACTCATTCCTTTCTGGCGCTGGGAACTCAGCTAACCCTAGAAATATGCTTGCTGTCTCTTTTATATTCAAAGCAGATGTAACCTCTTTACAACAATAGGAAGATGAGGCTAAATTTCAAGTAGAAATTTGCTCACATTGCTTCTTAATACCATCTCAGGACATCAAGCTGGATGCAGTCATCTGAGGATGTACTACAATATTCTTCAGCTGAGAGTGCTGGATTTCATTTTTGTTGAGATACCGCTCCCTAAAAATAATGATTCCAGCTTCACACAATAGAATTCAGTTGTGTTGCATTTTTAAAATATACAGAAGAAAATATGAAGAGAGTAGAAACTTCAGCATTTGTAAGCTGGGATGTTGGGAATAAATATTTTCTGCAAGAAGTGTAAAGCTAAAACTCAAAAAACAAAGTGATTTAGCCTAATTCCTATTAGAAATACTCCAGGATGAGGGCAAATTGAAGCCAGCTTCACACATGTTTTTTTCAGTAAGTTCTCTCCAAGCAAAATGCATAGTTGCCAGCAACATTGGGCCACACAAGATGGGAATTACCTATGTGTCTAACACAATGACAGGGTATGGCAGAGTTTATGTGGACTTCTCTTCACTGTATACAGTACATAGATAAATGGTTTAAAAAAATTCCTCTGTGTGGAAAATACGCAAGAATATTACAAGGACATTAGTATCAAGATTTGTTGTCATTGCAAGGAACTGATCAGAAAAATTGAGTGAGGCCAAGTATTACCAAGGATGAATTCCATGTGGAAAGAAGTAGCTTCTCTCCTGGGGTAAACGCCTTTGAAATCTTCAGGAAATCCTGGTGGCTATAGCAATGGAGGAAGGGGAGACTTCCCCGAGGCACCCGCAGCAGAAAATTTTACAAACCTTTTCTAAGCAGAATGATAACCTTTATATTTCATTATTGCTCAGAGTTGCACAGTTCAAGGTAACAGTAATCCAACTGTAAAACACGGTTGAAATCTTGTGAGCTAATGATGTCTAGAAACTGGGAAAGTAATCGAGAGTGGGTATTTCAATCGTTAGTGTGTCAAAAATCATAAAAGGCATTGACCGCTTTAATGAGAATTGATGTGAACGAATTTAAAATACAGAACATGGGATTTGGAAGAGGCGAGAGCAATGATTAAGGGCAGGAACCTGAAGAAGAAATAAATCCATATAGAAAAAGGGCAGTAGCCCTTATCTTAGTTACAACTGCTCTAGGTGTTCACTAATTTATTACCATGGTCAGAAATTAATAATAGGCCTATACTTCTGTAGATCAAGATAATGTTACAGTTATATTCCATTTTTATTTAACAGGACTGATCAGTTAATTGACTATAACATTAGATATGCGGGGGGGCACGTTACTTTTATAATTTGTTTTTTCTTTTTCTTCTATAATGCTCTTGTAAAGAGGTCCACCTTAGAGATGTTATCAGGTAGCCTTAGTACTATTAAAGTCCCTGTTGCTAAAGAGAGAACATAGTCAAGAACCAGCCTGAAAAGGTTCTTTTGAGTAAGATCTGTTTACCTGTGTGTATTACATGCAGCACCTGTGAGTATGGTGGGCGGCTTGTGCCCACCCAAATGTGTGCTGGGGCCTATAATGACCTCATACCTCACTTGCAAAGGTATGAGACGCATTAGAACTATATCGGCCTGGAGAAATAGCTCCTTTTTTAGGGGCTTGAGGGTAGAGTTGGAGTGACGGTCTACGAGAAGGAAAGGATGCTAGTTCAGGGATTAAAGAGAGGTTTTATTAGGAGGAAAAGAGCAGAGCTGAGTCTGACCAAAAGTCAGTTCACTTGCACGGTTTCAGGCTTTTGTCAACCTGATCAGTGTAGTTGGAGGGAGAAAGAGTGTGTTAGTGGAGTTCTCTTCTGTAGAGGGATTGATCTTTTGTACGAAGGGTTAATCTTGGAGTTCCTCCTTCCACAGAGGGGACCAAGGGCTTATCTCTGGGGTCAGCAAGGGCCGGGTGGAAAGTTACTGTTCTGTTGTTTTCCAGGAACACTGGCCTTAAAGCATTCCAGGAGTGTGGGGAGGGGGTGGCTGTGGGCATGGAGCTACTTTTTCTCCCTAGCTCTCTCCCACCATGACTGTACTCTTGTTGAGTTGGGAGGACTCCTTCCCCACACTGTTCTTCTTTTCACAAAGGCAAAATATGTGCTCTTTCCAAGTTGATTTGGCTGTGTGATAAACCAGCCCATACTCACAAGCATAGAACAATCTTTCATTTGTTCTATAGCTCATCTTTGCTCCAACAGGATCAGCTGCTGTAGCATGAAGTTTCCTTAGGACATGAAGTTACCTGAAGGCTCCTTCCCCCACATGCCTGGCAGCTGTTTCAAGCTGAGGGCTAAGATTTCAGTGGTCAGGAAGATCACCAACACAGGGAGTCTCCTGTCACTGCTTGGGTTCTTAACAGCATGGCAGCGGAGTTCTAAAAGACAGCATCCAGAAAAAGAGCGGGCATGAGCAACTCTAGTTTTGTTGCCTTAGCATTGAAAGTCCTTTAGTAACTGGTACTGGTTCTGCCTCATTCTATTAGTTAAAGCTGTTGAAAACTTTGGATGGAGATTTAAGGCTCTTCCTAAATCCAGTATAATCTTATCTCAAGACCTTTAAGTCAATTACATCTGCAAAAACTTTCTTTGTAAATAAGGTTACAGTCACAGGTACCACACACATCGACTTAGGATTTGGAGATAACCTTTCTGGGATCACTCACTATTTGGGTCAACTCACTATTACTGAGTTGATTATAAGGGAAATAGGACGTGGATATTGTTAGAGTCTTCAGGTCAGTTGGAAGGAGGTGTGGGGAGACTAATGTGAGTCAAGCAGCAGTGTTTATTGGTGTAAATCTTCCACACGTGGAAGGGCTGTGCCGAAAAGACAACAGCCCTGCTGGTGGTTTGGGGTTCAGGTTTTAAGGGTTTGAGTGTAGGTAGAGGGGTGGGGAAACTGACATGACAATGGAGTAAAAGGGCTTTTCATGAGTGCAGTGGGATGTTTTCTTGAGCCCAACTGAGTGGGGGTCCTCAGATATAGATTTTGTCATAGCTGAGTAACCACTGGAAAATATTCTCAGAAATCATGTAAGCATGTTTATTTAGCAGAGAGCAATTCATCAGACATACTACAACATTATAGTACAGGACTAATTGTCCTAATAGATATTTGAAGACCTCCATGCTATCTTTGCAACTTTTATATAAGGTTAAAACTATGCTAAAGAAATAAAGTTCATTATCAACAAAATAATAATATAGCAAACAAAAGAATAAAGAATAATTTAAAAGTAGTTGGAAACAAAAAAACTATTAGGCATTCATGATAAAATTTTGAAGAAAATGTGGTAAGATTAAAATATAATAGCTGTTTGAATATGTGGTATTATTGGTAATTGTACCTTTTTACTTTTATTGAGTTGTAATAATATTTAATCTGATTATACAGTTTCTCCCCCCCCCCCAATTTGTTGTACACCATAAAAATAAGCTCAAATGGCCTTAAAATTTCAAATTGCAAGCATTATTCTACTAGTCCTAACAGTAGCGTCTCCTGCAGGGTGGATGTTACACAGACTTTCCAGAGTAATCTATAAAGAACCAAACCTAATAAAGACTCAAAAATACAAAATTAAAAATTGTTTGAATACCTGGGCTAGCTAAACAATAATGACAACTGTAACAAAAAATAGTCAGGTGTTGTGGCGGGGACCTGTAGTCCCAGCTACTTGGGAAGCTGAGGCAAGAGAATTGCTTGAGCTCAAGAGTTTGAGGTTGTTGTGAGCTGTGATGCCACAGCACTCTATTGAGGGGAACATAGTGAAACTCTGTCTCAAAAAAAAATAGCCAAAGCTTAGAGGTGAAAGGCTTAGGTAACAGTGTGGTCTGGAATACTCATTCAGTATTGAGGTATTTTAGCCATTTTTTGGAATATACATTCTTCCAGTCATGGCTATCTGATCATTGATTTTAAAAGATAGTAGGATCATTAAAAGTAATTAACAGCTTTTCTGTATCATTCAGGATCTTGGCCAGGAAGATACGCTGTACTTAAAAGGGGGCATTTTTTGACCTGGTGCAATGGCTCATGCATGTAATCCCAGCACTATGAGAGGCCAAGGTGGGAGGATTGCTTGAGTTCAGGAGTTCAAGAGAAGCCTGAGCAAGAGCAAGATCCCATCTATACTAAAAAATAGAAAAGTTAGCCTGCATTGTAGCAGGTACCTGTAGTCCCAGCTATTCTGGAGGCTGAGAGTGGGGGGTCCCTAGAACCCAGAATTTTGAAATTGCTGTGAGCTAGGATATGCCATAGATGTCTAGCCTGGGCAATAGAATGGGACGCTATTTTAAATAAATAAATAAATGAAATAAAAGGGTATTTGAATAGAGTTTTTTAAAGGGGACTATTTACATAGAGGGGTGTGTGTGGTGGTGGTGTTATGAAAACTGTCTTAGTCTGATCTTACTGCTATAAAAACATACCACAGATCGGGATATTTATAAATAATAGAAACTTCTTTCCTATACTGGAGGCTGGGAACTTCAAGGCCAAGGCACTGGCAGATTAGGTGTCTGGTACAGGCGTGCTCTCTGCTTCCAAAATGGTGTCCGGTTGCATCATCATTCTCATATGATGGAAAGTATAAGGGCCAAAGAGACGAATGCTGTGTGAAGCCTCTTTATAAGGGCATTAATCCCACTCATAAGGGCTCTACCCTCATGATCATATGACCTCCTAAGGGCTTCACCTCTTAATATTGTTACAACCTCAAATAAGTTTCAGCATATGAATTTGGGGAGAACACATTCGGACCATAGCATTTCATTCCTGGTCCTCAAAATTCATTCTCTCCTTTCATGTAAAATATTTTAATTCCTTTCTAATATCCCCCGAAGTTTTAACTTATTTCAGCACCAACTGAAAAGTATAGAGTCTCATCTAAATATGCAAATCAGATATGGGTGAGACTTACTTCATCCCAAGGCGAATTACCCTCCAGCTGTGAACCTGTGAAATGAAACACTACGTGTTCCCAAAATACAATGCTGAGAAAGGAATAGGATAGATGTTCCCATTCCAGAAAGGAGAAACAGGAAAGAAGAAAGGAGTAATAGGTCTCAAGTAAGTCTAAAATCCAACAATGCAAGCAGCAATAAATCTTGAGTCCTGAGAATAATCTCATCTGACATCAGGCTCTACTCGTGGATACACTGCGTTGGGGGTTGGGCCCCGGTGCTCAGGGAAGTCCCACCCTCATTGCTTGGCTGGATGCAGCCCATGAACCAGCTCTCAGGGGCTAGAGTTGGATACCTTTGGCTTTTCCAGCGTGGTCTTACATGCTGGTGTCTCCATAGGTCTGAGATCTCTGGGGCAGTCTTGTCCCAATCGCTTTACTAAGCATTGCCCTGTTAGGATCTGTAATAGCCACACTCTAATGGCTGTTTTGTGCCTTGGCATGGGGCTCTCAAATAAATCCTTTCAAACCTAGGTGGAGGTAGTCATGTTTCCATAGCTGTTGCATTCTGCACTCCTGTAGATGCTGCAAAGTTTGTGGCTGGTACCCCCCAGAGAGATGGCTGAGGCAACATCTGGGCCCAACTGAGCCATAGCTGATATGAGGAAGGAGCACTGTCCTGGAATGTGGTGGCAGAGGCCTGAGGAAATGTTGGACAGAGACCCCTGAAGGTCCCATGGGAGCCCTGTGCCCTTTCTTTGAAAATATTCTTCTCTCAAGGCCCTGACAATCTGGACGTGTGACAGTAATGGCAAACTGCAAGATCTCCAAAATGTCTTTGGGGTCATTCTTCATTGTCCTAATGAATACTTCCTCATTATATTGATATAGTACATTATATTGTTTAAATTTTTTTCGTGTTGAATTCTCCCTCACTCCTGTGCTAAAATTCACTTAGTCATGATATACAATCTTCTCTATACAAAGGGTATCAAAAATGTATACGCATTTTAGGAAAGGAAAAAAAAACCTATATTAAAATTTGCAATACTCAATATATACCAATAACAAAAGATGAACACAAGTCATGTTTGAGTACCTCTTGTAAATGCAAAAGTCAAACATGAGTGAAGTATTATAATATAGTTTTTTTCTTTCTTAAAATATGTATATATATTTTTGCATCCTCTCCATATACTGGAATGGGTTCACTAGTATTTTGTTAAGTAGTTTTTACCTCAAAGTTCATGAGAGTTATTGGGTTTTAGATTTTTTTGTACTTTTTTTGGTCCAGTTTTGGTATTATGATAATACCAGCCTCAGAATTATCTGGGAAGTGTTCTCTTTTCTTCTAATTGTTGGAAGATTTTGTTCAGATTAGTGCAAATTCTGTAAATATTTGGTAGAATTCACCAGTGAAGATACCTGAGCATGAACTGTTCTTTTGGGAGGGCTTCTGATTTCCAACTCAATCTTTTTACCTATAGGTCTATTAGTATTTCTATTTCTTCTTGGCTAGTTTCAGTGGTTTGTGTTACTGTGAAAATTTAGCCATTTCATTTGGGTTATATAATTTGTTGGCATAGAATTTTTTATGACGTTCCTTATAATTCTTTTTATTTCTGCTAGTCAGTAGTAATGCTTCATCCTTGGTGAGCAATTTTTGTGATTTGATTCTTCTTTTTTGTTTCTTGTCTCCTTTAGGTAAAGGTTTGTCCATTTTGTTAGTTCCTTTTTATTAGAGAACCAATTTTGGTTTTATTGATACATCTATTGCTTTTCTATTCTCTATTTTACTTATCTGCATGCTACACATTATTGTTTTTCTTTTCTGCTAGTATTGTTTATTTTTTGTTTATCATTGCCTGAGGAAGGTTTGGTGTTAAACACTTGCCTCTGAGTGTTTTTAGCAAATACCCGGGAAAGCTGTCCACAGTGTTTTCTGAGTCAGATTAGACAATAACCTTGAATAAATATTTCCAGGAAGCTACCAGACTAATGACATTTCTATATGGAGGAAGTTTTGGGGAGTTCCAGTCTCATTCTGCATCTTTCATTTGTGCTGGGTTGCTGATTTTCATGGTTGCCAGACCTGTGAAGTTTTGGTTTTTAGGACTACCATGAAACTGGGGAGAGGGTAGAGGGCAACTTCCACAGCCAGAAAGTTCATAGCTTTTACTCAGATTCAGGATTTTTATTTCTGCAAAAAAGGCTCAAAATTTTACAAACTTTTTAGTTTCACAATTGTCACAGCATTGTGTTCATTTCTTTTGGAGGAGGAGGTTTTCAGAGTTCCACACTCTACCATTCCTGCTGACAGAACTTCATCACTTAGAGCTTCTTTCTTGATAAATCTATTTAGATATGTAAGTATGCTGTCCATGGGGGCTCACACCTGTAATCCTAGCACTTTGGAAGGCTGAGACAGTTGGATCACTTGAGCTCTGGAATTTGAGACCAGCCTGAACAAGACCCAGTCTCTACTAAAAATAGAAACACTAGCTGGGCATTGTGGTGCACATCTGTAGTCCTAGCTACTCTTGAGGCTGAGGCAAGAGGATTGCTTGAGCCCAGGAGTTTGAAGTTCCTGGGAGCTATGAAGCCAAGGCACTCTAGCCAGGGCTCCAGAGTGAGATTGTATCAAAAAAAAAAAAAAAGAAAAAAGAAAAAGAAAAAGAAAGATATGCAAGTACTTCAAAGTCAAAACATACAAAAGTTAACTATCTCAGCATTTATCTTTTCCCCCAAATACTATCATCTTAGCACTTCGTTCACTTGTATTCTCTAAATGAGGGCATGTGCCACCTTTCAAATACAATAAATTCTATCTCCCCCAAGACACTAGTTAAGTTTTTTTTTTTTTTTTTTTTTTGTCATCTTGGGGTAGATTATTGCAATAGAACGTGAGTTATGGTATTGCTCACCATAAAACACCACATATATACCTTCAAGTAGTTATAGTTTTCTTGTAAAATGCAAATTTGACCATGCCACATTTATAATTCAAATTATTTAATGAGTGTACCTTTTTGCATAAAATAATAAATCGTTTTGTTAATGTAGAAAACTCATAAATAATAAGGCAAACAATGTCCGTGCTTGGATTTTAAATTTTAGAGGCTGTAAGAGTGGAACCAGAAACATATGGACTTGGGTGGGTGTATATGGCAGCCACCCCTTTTCCCTCTTTTTTCTACTTCTTGCACAAACAACACCAGGTATCCCCATTGATTTGAGGGTTCTTTTCATGTCACTTATCCCATGCGCCATTTTCTTTCTGCCTATACTGCTGCCTTTGTTACTGTGCTTAGTTCTTGCCACTGCTGGTTGCTGTTATTGTTCTTCTTCTTCTCTACTTCTTTCTTTGTTTACCTTTTCCAAATATCTTGTGCCTTTGTTGCACTCGTGATGGGTCACTGTCAATTATAAAACGCATCACCCTGCTCTCGTCCCTCTATTGACCAGGTAGCTGAACGCGCACACATCTATCATTCGACTGGTCACTTCTGGGAAGACATTTCTAACTTCATCTGGATAAGTTTTCTTTCTATGAAGTGTTTGTCTTTATTCTGTCTAATGTTCTGATAACTTATTTTCTCTGTGGAGGGGATAAGTTCTCAACAAGTGACTATTAAAGCACTATGCGCTGTGTAACCTTCACAGACAGGTTGATAACTTTTAATTTACATAACACATTTACTATGACCTTAACTGGGGTTATCTCTTGATCTAGTCATGTCTATCAGCTAGACTACTGGGTTGTCAAATGTGCTACAAACAGACACACACAAAAAAATAGTTAATACCATTGGGTTATAGTGTTCTTAATGCCCTTACGTGCTAAGTGACTCACTAACGACTTTCTTTTTTTTTTTTTTCAAACAGTAAATTTATTTCAGGTTAATGTGAGGGGTGAGGGTACAAACAACCAGATCAGAATATTTGATTTTGTTGAGTAGAATCCCTCTGTGGTTATGTCCCACTCACAAAAGGTGTGCCAAACACCCCACCCCATGCCCATTCAGTGAGAGCACCCACGCCCTCCTCCTCCCCTGAACTTGAATTGAAATGAGTTTTTGTCCTATGTGGGCACGCACTGGGTCATCTACTGGCTTCATTAAAATAGGTTCTTATAGTAAAAGTACCTCTAAGAATATTATGTTGTGAAGGACTGACACTTAGGGAAGGTTTGTTTTTAAGAACTTTAGTGTGTGAGTTTAACATTGACTTGAGATGAGTAGGGGGGATGTTTTGCTGTTAGGAACAAATGATGAAATGTGTTAATTTTAACAGTGGAGAATTATTGAGTTACTAGTAATTTCTATCATCGTATAGGCATGTTGAGATGCAAAGGGTGATTTCTTTTATGTGGGAAAGTACTAATACACAAGACAATAAAGAAACTTTATCTTTGGCTCTGCACCTGTAGCTCAGCGGCTAGGGCACCAGCCAAATACTTCGGGACTGGCAGGTTCAAATCCAGCCAGGGCCTGCCAAACAACAATGACAACTACAACCAAAAAACAGCCGGGCATTGTGGCAGGTGCCTGTAGTCCCAGCTACTTAGGGGGCTGAGGCAAAATAAGCGCTTAACCCAAGAGTTTGAGGTTGCTGTGAGCTGTGATGCCATGGCATTCTTACCCAGGGAGACAGCTTGAGACTCTGTCTCAAAAGAAAAAAAAAAAAAAAAAAAAGAAACTTATTTTGACTAAAAGGCCTTTCATTTGTTGAAAACTCCTCTGGCTAACTCCACCTTTAATTATTGCATCAAGTTTTGCACAATAAGATTTAGTAATGCATATATATATATATATATATATATATATATATATATATATGCATTTCTTAATTCTATAGTTTTTTTCTTGTCATTAAGGCCAAAATTTGAATGGCAAATTCCTAAGAAAATTTGATAGAGGAAAACAAAATCCAGTGAGAACAAAAAGTTAATTTTTTTTGCTTTTGACCTACAGATAGACTTTTATAAATCTTTAAGCCTGGGGAATAAACTAAAAGTAAAAGCATGTTTTATTGGTAAAAGCCAGACTTTATTATAAGGTATAAGCTTTTCCTTTTAATTCCTGCAGAAGGTCTTTAAATATGTCAATGTC